>CM062202.1:1480000-1577500 GCA_031216445.1 Lateolabrax maculatus
TACACAGGAGAGCTCACACACGTTCCCTTTAAACTCCATCACACACCGATTCTTTACCATGTGTAGCTGAAACACGCAGAGAGCTTGTACTCCATTCACAAGTAATATACCTCATAATGCTTAAACATGCACTGATATATATGCACAACTCAAGTGTGTGATGTGAAGTACTCAAAGAAAGGAGAGTGTTTTGGTTATTGAGCCATTAAAGTGGTTATTCATTGAACGTGTTTTGACATTTGGATATTTTAGAATCTGGTTGTTTTTGAGAAGCACCCTGAACGAACGGAAAGTCAGTTTTAATGGGGAAATTCACTGGTTGTAAACAACAAAGGAGAAAGTGAGGCAACTTGACAGCAATAAAAGCATTATAATTATTTATATACCTGGAAAGACTGGAAATCAGTCCTGTTGAGTGTTTCCAATGTTTTATACTTTAATAGAAGGGACGAATTTCAGTCAAAAAAGGCTGAATTTACAACAACTGAAACTCTCTTTGGACCAAAAAAACATGTAAGACACAACTTAATGTCAATGAAATCCACACAACAACATGTTGCTTTGTTTCCTTTATTGAGGACGTCGAGGGCGAGTTCACATCAACACGAGTCACTTCGACGAGCACACGAAGAAGAGCGGCAGCTGAGCCGCCATCACGGTCGTTCACTCGCTCATGTTCGTTCTCTCCGAGGAGGGAGAGGAAGCAGGTGAGAGTTCAGAGAAGCGAGCTGGGATTTAAAAAACAATAAAAAACAGACTCCTTGTAGCGTGACATCATTAGATTTCCGTCTTCAGTAGGAACCAATGGGCTTGGAGCGGAGACAGGACAGGAAGTCAGACAGTAATGAAGGACGGACTGACACGTTGTTGGTTTTGGTCTTTTTTTTTTTATGGGATTTGTTAATAAGAAAAATGCAGAATAACACGAGACTGACTTTAAATAATGTGAACATTAAAGAGCAGGAGGAAGACAGAAAACTGGATTGGAAGCTTTTAATTCTTTGTTTCCTCTCTCCGCCACCGGCTCAGCTGCCGCTCCAGTCTTCACCGCCGCCGGACACGCCGACGTCCCACATATTTAATAAACTCTTAATAATCCTATTTATTGTTTAACAAACAATATTCATTATTTTAACATCGTCTCCAGCAGCCGGACAGCACAGCCCGAGACACACAGAGGAGTAGAAAATAAAATAAAACACATTCTGAGGGTGTGGCACAGCAGAGAGCACCGCTGATCTCAGGTCAGATCCTGCGAGCGGCGGGGCCGACCACAGCTGGAGGGGAAATAGCAGCGCTGATATCAGATCAGCCTCCAACCGCCAACAACAAGCGTTTATCCTGACCTGGATCCTCTCTGTCCTCTTTTGTTATTTTTATACCAATCCGCAGCTTGGTACGCATCAGGTGACCCCAGTATGGCCAAGGGAGAGGGCCGCCGACGCCCCGCCTCCAAACAAACCAGGAAGTGCCTCTCTTGGTGCAGAGGCCGGCAAACGTTCCGGCACCGCAGACCCGCCCGCTGAGACGTGATTGGCCCCTCCCCTCACCTGGACGCGGATGGAGGGCCGGGCTGCGATTGGTGGAAGTGTGAGAGGGGGAGGGGGCGGGGCTCACTGCTGTTTGCGCCATAACCGCGAGGCGATGGAGCCGAGAGAGAGTCCCTGTTTCTTCTGCTGGGAGAGCTCGGCCAGACGCTGCTCCTCCTCCTGATGGACGAGACAAATCAAACGCGTCAGATCACAGGAAGTGCAGACAAACGACAGCGGGGCGGCGTTCGGGTTCCCCCTCCTACCTGAGCCAGCTGAGCCTGTCGGCGTTTGAAGGCGTCGATGGGGTCGTCCTCCAGGGCGTAGTTCTCCAACACCGAGCGCACGTCGTCCACGCCGCTCAGAGCGATGGCTGACAGAGAGGAGGACACTGTTCAATCATCTCAAACAGCAACACGACTGGATTTATCGTTCAAATCATCCCATTCAAGAAGAGTCAACGGGCCTCTCTGTCCTACGACAACTAAAACTGATTCATATAATAATAAGCAGGTCTGTCGGGCCACTTTTGTTCTCGTCTGCAAACATTTTCGAAAGTCTGATTTTGTTGGTGCGCACAAGTTAAGATCTAATCTGTGTGTCGGTGTTTCATGAATGAGGCCCGATGTCCTTTACCTTAAAGGAACAGTATTACATTTGGAAAATGCCCAAATCTGTTCCCTTTCTGAGGGGAGATGAGAGGATGGATCTCTCTTTACTGAGCATCCAAAGCTCAGTAACTTACACAAATCTTGTTTGTTTCATATGAACACCAACAGAGTTGTAAAAAACAACAGTTTGTTGTTTCAGATGAACTTTTTCTTCTTCCTGAAACCAAAAACTGTTGTTTTTACGTTTCTGTTGGTGTTCAGATTGAGTGTGGGAGAAGGTCCAGACAAAATCCAACTGTTCATTTAAAATGCACAAATAAAATAGAACAACTTGTAAAATCCGATGGATCCCTGAACGCCTCGTTCGGTCTCTTACTCTTGAGGAAGTTGGCGAGGTCGTAGAGCGTTCGGTCCTCTGAGTTTCCGTCCCATTTCTTCAGAGCCATGCCGTTGAAGGGCTGCAGGCTGAACGCCTCCCGCTTACAGTCCACCACGATCACCTTACTGGTGTCCCGGTTCAGACACGACACGTCCTGAGTGGATGAGAGGGGGGGAGGGAGGGAGGGAGAGGCAGGTCCAGATGTTAGAGAAACACTTGAAGAGATCCAGAGGTCTAAAACACTTGACTGGCTGGTGATTGAGGATATATTTGTATCCTGCTACACATGAATATAACCTCTGACCTCAACAATCACAGAACAATTTACATAAAAAGACACTTAAAGTTTAATCGCCCCCCCCCCAACATAAGCTGTGGGACCCTGGTGACCTTTTAAAGCCTAAAATATGCAACTTTATTATCTTAATGATCCTTAATATTCAAATTCAAACACACAAAACACACACACACACACACACTTTCTCTGGTAGCTCCAGCTGGCGGTTATTGGTGTGTGTGTGTGTGTGTGTGTGTGTGAGACAGATGGAGAGGGACGCTGTCTCGATCACCCGGCTCATCTGGTGCCCCCCCCCCCAAAAAAAACCTGCTGCTGAGGCAGGCAGGCGTGTGTGTGTGAATCCCAGCGGACACATTCGTCCATCAAACAACCAATGAATAAAAGGCATCTGTCTTCCTTCAGAGTGTGTGTGAGTGTTTATTTATTGAATCAATGGAGGCGTTTTGTCAGCAGCATCTTTTGTCTGTTTTGCCTTTTTAGGGAAACTTTCAAGTGATTCACTTGTGTGTCAATTATAAACATATTACTGAAGGTCACAATGCACATTCAAGGAGTCATTTCACTCTGCTGAAATGCAATATTTATTGGTTTATTCTGAGTTAGGGTTTATTCTGAATGTATTTTCCCATTAAGACCTGTGTGATGTGCTGATATGCTGATTAGAGATGCTGCCCAAAAGAAAAGCCCACACTTTGATATCAGCAGGTTTTAGTCAGAGTGTGAATGGCTGCATGTAAACTGGAATATTAGAGGAAATATTCATTTTCATTAGAATGTAAACAGCTTAGTAGGAATATTGTCTTTTTCAGAATAAGGGTGAAAACCGGAGTATTTTGTGCATGTAAACGCAGTCAGTGGTGGATGCCCTTACAGTTTATAGTGCGCTTTCAAAAGCCCACAGAAACTTCCCTCAGATATTGGGAACTTCAGACTGACTCAGCAGTAAAATGGTGTTAACAGTCCATGAAGGTGCAGCTCTGTACAGGTAACCTCCAGCCTGCAGCGTCGGGTCGTTTTAACATCAACCTGCCACAATGAACCCGGCTGACCAGAGAGGCTAAAATGTGGCTCGTTAGTCAAAACGTCTCACCGCCATCTTGTCTTTTTATGGTGCTTTATAAAAACATATTTTCAAACACTCATTCTATTTTTTAAATAAATAATGGACATAAAGCACATCTAAAAACAGCATTGTGTTCCAGGACGGTGGTTAACTCTGCCGACCTGCAGTCATTTGCACACAGAGTTGCATCAATGAAAGGTCGCGCCCCGACAACTTCCACTGCGCCACACTTCTCTCTCCGTCTTTGTATGAAAATGCAGCTCGTCAAATCTGCTCTGTGATGTTATTGGCAGAAGCCATCTGTGGCTGCAGCCTCTGTTTAGGAGATTAGAAACAGAACTGACATCTACTGCTGTGAGGAGGAGACGCTGCATCAACGACCGGCAGAGGAAATCACTGCAGCTCAGAACAGGAACGAGTCTGGTTTTATACAAGATGCCAACACCAGGGAAGAAAATGTCTGAGTGGTTAAGAATAGACCTAAATTACTTTATTTATATTGAACATCTTACACGTATTTGTTGTTTAGTTAAATAAAATAAATGTATCCATGGTCTCATTTTTAGCTGAAGAGGCTGCACGTGTATGTGTTAGGTGGGTGGGGATGGGGTACCAATAAATAAATGTTTCAATGCATATACTAAACATGAGGGCGACGGGAGGAAACGACCTTCTCCCCTGAAAGCAGAAACACAGAAAGCCCGACAGGGAGGCCTTACGGACAGCAGGCCGGGACAAAAACAACAAAGTTTGAAGGAAGACGGTTAATCCAACTGTTGTGTTGTGTTTCTTATCCCGGCAACAGCCAACAAACAATAAGACGTCTGATCCATTTTCTCAGATGCAGGCCAGCAAACAATAGAGGGGAGGAGGAATTAATGTAATTTCAGCTGCTCGTGGTTATTACAACATTTCTGAAACAGAATATAAAACAAGTCAAAGACCATTAAAACGCTGCCAACATTGTTATTAAACTTTTCTACCAAGTCCAGACTATGTTGGAGGGATAAAAACCAAAAGAAAGAACTTGGAGTTTACTTAAATCACAAGGGTTTAGATTTGATCCCATTCTCTACCCGGTTTGGTTTATTCCACCTTCTATACAAAGGTGGAAGTCTTTGAATGTCTCACAGTTGGATTCAGACGTAGAAGAACTGAATAGGCTCCATCAGACGCTGCTACTTATTGATATCTGCGGTTCTGCTGCGTCAAATTTGATCCTTTCTGTTTGTAACGTTGTCCAGCGTGAGTCTGACAGTGTTGGTCTGTATGTATCCGGAGTTCTGCAGGTGTTAATCGAACAATTAGAGCCAGACCGCTTCTAAAATAACCTCAAACACGTCTTTGGCGTTTGTATGCGATAAGTAGCGTGTTTTTGCATGAGACAAAAACCCTGAAAGTGCTCTTAATGCCTGTGTGTGCAGACTGTGTTTGTGTGTGTGTGAGTGTGCAGACTGTGATTGTGTGTGTGTGTGCAGATTTTGAGTTCAAAGCATTTTAGTTGTGTGCATTTGACAGTATTCGGATTATAAGCACAGATGGCAGAAAATGCACATCCAGGGACACAATAAAAACAACATTTTAAATTTAATGGGACATTTACTAACTTTCTCTGGACATGTGTGGCATGAAAACTCTCCCTCAGCATATGGAGCATTAATAACTCTCTCTTAGCATCTGTTGCATTCAGGTCTGTCTTGGCGTTATGGAGATGAGATGATAAGTGTGTCTTATTTCTGGGAAGTAGGTTAACCAGCTCCTTACAACCTCCAGACTGCTCGTCAATAAAAACACAGAGATGACAGTTGGAGGGAGACAGAAGGAAGAGGAGGAGGGGGAGGAAGAAAGGAGGGAGGGTGGAGAGGGAGGGGGGAGGAACATGTAGGAGGGAGTATCAAAAAGGGAGCAAAGGAAAAGAGACAGGAGAGAAGGAAAGGAAGGAAGGCAGGGGTGAAAAGGGAGGTGGGATATGAGGAAGAAGGGAGAGAGGGAAGGAGGCAGAAGGTTAATGAGGCCTGAGAGGGGGGAGGAGGGGAGGAGGGGAGGAGGGAGGTCTATTGTGGTGAGGAGGAGGAGGAGAAATCAATGTCGGCAGCAGAAGGCAGCAAAGGAGAGCAGACACGGGGGTAACGCAGCCCGTTTGTCAGGTGTTTTCATCAACTTTCTTTACTAAAAGATCGACCGTGGAAACATCTGAGCAGCTTTGATTTCTTTAAGCAACTGAAACTCTGACTTCAGTCAGAGGAGACAAACAAAGATGATGTTTAGATGTTTTAATGCAGAATTGTTCGGAGGTGAAGGAGAGTTGAGGTATGTGAAGTGTCAGTTCAGAGGTTTTCTATAGCGAACGATCACCGTGCTCACTCCTGTTTAACTGGTGCATTTAAACAGCAAAATCTACAATATCCAACTAGAGGCAACATGACAATAAAAAAAATTCTGTGTCTATTAATTAATGTTAGTTTATTTCCTTTATATACACATATATTCATTAACATCTTTTATAATTTTCTATTTCATTAATGTTAATGTTTCCTTTTTTTAATTATCATATTTCCTTTGACTTGTGATGCTGAATTTCTACATTTCTAATTCTATGAACTGCCTCCTTTTTTTCATTGACTCTGTTCTCGCTCTGTGACTGTAAGTGTTTAATTATGTTCACCTGACACTTACCTGTTTCCAACACGCTGGACTGTGATAATCAGACCTTTCTGTAAACTAACTAATGTACAAAAACTTTAAAAGACAACTTATAAACTTGAGTTGACTGGTTGTATCAGACAAACACACAAACACCCCGTACCTTAACATGATGCCCCTCCATGTAGTGTGTTGCATCTCTGAAGAGGCGATACATGACGAAACCCTGAGGGTCGATGCTGTCAATCAGAGGATACGCCGTCTACACGCACACACACACACGCGCACACACACACACACAAATAAAGACAAAATAATCGTCAGCCACCACACTGTAAAATTGCATCATACATTTTACTGAACCAATAGACAAGTTTTGCAGTTTTAAATGAAATTCAGATTGGAAATTGACAAATTTTTCAAACAAAAACACTGTTTCTGTATCATAGTAAACTAAATATTTTTAGGTTTTGGACTATTTAATGCTCTGGGAAACTGTGAGGGGCATTTTCCAGTATTTTCATACATTTTATAGACTATGGATGAATCAATTAATGCAGAGAGTAATATGTGGATTCATTGATAATGAAAATATCATTAGTTGCAACCCTTAAAACTAACAAGTAACTTAGTAACTAAGTAACTGAGGTTTGGACTGCAGGAGAAGATCTTTGAGGAAGAACTTCACTCTGTGGGCCTGTCTTTGTTTCTGTCTGCTGTGTGTCTGCTGTGTGTTTGTGTCCTTCAGATGACCGTAAACAAGTCGACACACTTCACACACAAACAGAGCAGTGAGCTGACAGACGACTCTGTTCGCATCTCAAAGGACGGAGCAGAACCAGGCCGAGGACTGATTACATCAAGACAGCAACAATTAAATCCTTTTCATTACAAACAGTTTATCACGTGAGACCACAACGTGTCCTTTTTACACTTCGCTTTTTCTACAAATTAAACAAACCTGATTTGACGTGTTAATTGGTGAGTTTAGAAGCTGGAAGGTGAATACATTTAATGAATTTTATTACCCTTGAACAACGTCAAAGTATTCCTTTTATAACATTTCCTTGTTATTAGGTAAAACTTGGACATCGTCATGAATCAGAGTGGTTGTTCCCTGCTGATGAGCTGCAGTCGAAACTACACAAGACCGTGAAAAAAAGAGTTAAAATAAAATCAGTTTCACCTTCGGTGACTCTTCAAACTTTTCTAAATGCAGCCAAAAGCTAAATGAGACGTTAGAACATGGACTGCTTAAACTGTGCGTTTCCTCGGGCAGCTAAACGACGGCGAGGCAGCATTCAACAGATCTGATGTGATCAAACAGCAGTCAGCTCACATCAGCATGACAGTGAAACCTCTGAGGGCTTATTTAGTCATAAACACAACTACAGTATCTACAGGCTGGTGTGTGTGTGTGTGTGTGTGTGTGTGTGTGTGTGTGTGAGAGAGAGTGTGTCTCACCATGCCAGTCTCCGCAGTGAAGATGACGATTTCGTAGAGCGGCGCGAGCTGCTGAAACAGGTAGTCGATGCCCGGACGTTTCTTAAAGCGCCAACCTGTCGACAACTGGAAACGCAGACGTGAGAATCAGTGAAAGAACAGATCAGCCTGACTGACGCTGAAGCCAACAACGAATCTAAAAAAGAAAACTAAGATGGAGAATGTTACTAATGACGAAGGTTTCCAGAGAATCTCTCTGATTGGCTGTTCAGTGGTTTCACTCGTGTGCTGCAGTTTGTCCTTCAGCTGCGTTCAGATTAAAACGTTTTTAACTTCGTCAGACCCCAAAAAACACTGCACAGAGGTTTAAAAGACAAGATGTTACAGTTCTGGAAGATTATAACAGTGGATGTGTGTGTGTGTGTGTGTGTGTGTGTGTGTGTGTGTATGTGTGTGCGTGTGTGCGTGTGTGCGTGCGTGTGTTTAGGGAGAGGGAACAACAGTTGAAGTAGTTACTTTGTGTGAGTGTGTGTTTCTCTTACAGGCAGGAAAGTTCAAGTGGTGTAGCAGGTGGAGCTACTTCTGTTTGTTTGTCTTAACAGGCGGCAGGTGTCGAGTTACGGCTGCTGCACACCTGTCAGGTAGGTGGACAGAGTGGGTGTTTGTGTGTGTGTGTGTGTGTGTGTGTGTATTTCTAAAACAGGGAGCGTCTCGTCAGACAACAAGACAAGTCGACAGGTGGTGGGACACACCTCTGACACACTCCATATCCTCCACCTGTCCCATAAAACCCTCGACCCCCACAGTCACCTCCACTCTTCCTTCTTCATATCTGTTACCTGTGTACTTTTCTTCTGTTTATGTTAATAATTAATATATAAGAAGTTTAACTGATTATTTCTATAGAAGAGCAGAGAAATATTACTGGAGGAGGGAAAATGAAGAGAAAGTAAGAGCAGGGAGGAGTAGAGGAGGCAGGAGAGAGCATTAAGGCCTCAGTATGCTCCGACTAAAGTGCTTTTTGGATGGTCGGACTATGTCTGATTGATTAATTAACTATATTAATTTCTAAATATTTGTTTTGCTGAATATCATGCCAATAGCTCCGTGGCAACGGCGGCACATCCAAATGCAGCGGCCGCAGCTCCTTCAAACTTTGTTACATGTTTGTTTTAATCGGTTATTTCTTTACAGCAGAAATACACTCAATGGGAGAAAAACGAAGCGTAGGTTTTGGATCAAGACGATTATTTTAAGTATAAAAACACTGGGAGTAGAGGAGTGGAGCGTGTGAAGTGACGTACCGACCACTCCGGGTGCAGCAGGACGTCGGTGAGCTCCAGCACCAGGGTGTAGGGAGGCTGGTAGTACGGCTCCTTCAGGGGGTCGGGCAGCAGCTTCGGGCTCGTCGGCTCGATGATCATCTGACCGTGACATCATCAATAGGGGACACACACACACACAAACACGGAGACACAAACACGGAGACACAAACACGGAGACACACACACGGAGACACAAACATGGAGACGGTAGGTCACACTGTGTCTTCATAAATCAAAAGCACATATTTCACAACACAGATGAGGAAGTCGATGAGTCTGACAGAAGTTAAGGAAAACCCAGCCGCGATATGTTTTATATTTAGGACTGAATATTACAAAATACAGATATTATTTTTTGTTCACAGCTGCATATTAGCTCATATTAATGCTCTGAAAAACCCAAAAAGGAAGATGGGGTATGCCCATATTAGGCTGCACCTACAGAATATACATATTTTACACCACAACTTCACCGAGGGTGCTGGAGGAAAACCCCAAACTATAACATGAATCCTTACTGCAAGAAGCTCAGATCAAACGGAGATGTGGTGAGATGTGGTTTGAGTTTGAAGAAAGTGCAGGTTATTTAAGAATTACATTTCCCCATTCAGTGTCCGGTACATTTGAAGCATGGGTTTCCACTGTAACGGATTATGACCAGCTTTTTGTTTTGTTTTGTTTTAGTGTAACAAAAAGTAAAACCAAGAAGCAGTAAACCAAAATAAAATACAGGCCAACATCATAACTGTCATAAGGATAATATTTCAACATTTTTCAACAAATACTGAGGTTGTATGTCAAAACAACCTCTTAAGATCATTTTAAAAAAGAAATTCCATTACTTCGGGAATGTTTTCTATATTTCCAGCTATTTTATTTTGTATTTATTTAGTTTGAATTAATTTAAAAAACAGCTGATGATGTAAAATTAGTTTTCTAAAAGATTTCTGCCTTTCCATCACTTATGATTTATATTTCATCTCTCCTTAATCTTTTAGAGAGAGGTCTTTGTATAAGCTTATATCGTCTCCTGCTCTGACTTATTTTTATTTTCAATTCATGTATATATGATTATATAGATGTGTTTGTGTCTGCATACATGTCTCTGTATACATGTCATATATTAAATATATTCTGATGAGGACTTTGTGTATTTATTCTTGTATTTCTTCAATTCTTTGGCCTAAAATACTCATATTTAAAAGCTTCCCAAGAGAAAAATGGTATCAGTCTTTAAAAACTCAATATATATGTAAACTGCATGTCAGTTCCCAGATTTCCAGTAAAAAACAAAGCTGAAGACGTCCTCAGAGGTGGCTACAGTCTGATATTTTATTCACCATTATATGTTTACATGAGGTTTGTCTGTTTCCACTCACCTGTCTGTAGTCCTTGAAGTATTTGAAGGTTCTTTTCAACTGTTGGACCACTGGAGGGTCTGAAAGAAGGAACGGAAACACACCGATTACATAAAAAAAGTTCAACACATGTCCAGAAAGATCTCCGGCCCTTTCAGCGTCTGGAATATACGGTTCAATGTACGGACATACAAACAAAGTGTTAGTGGAGATGAATGCGGGACCAAGTTTTCTGTGAAGTGGTTCGATGGCGGTGAATCAGAACAAGCACAGATGTAGTTTTAATGGGTCCTAAAAACTACAACTCCCTTCAGAGTTCTATGCAGCTGAATGACTGGAGCAACAGCCAGAACAGTTCCTGTGACTGACAGCTGATATTTTACTCTTTTATGACAAAGTATTAATTGTCTTCCTCACGGCTATTAAAACTTTCCCATGAAGACGAGCTATTGAAATATTGATTATTATTCAGGTTGTTGTTTGAGGCCTCCTGAAGAAGTCACGAGGCCTCAAATGTTTCAACACAGACTATGAAAGTGTTTTAATTTCTGCAGCACCCACATAAAAGTTACTTTACTTCTAAACTCGTGTCTTCTAGGGCTGAAATTTCACACACTCTTCATCGGTTCTAATTTTTTAGATTTAGTCTAAAGAAAATAATGACAAATGCCCCAAATAATCTGCAAAAGTCCAAAGAGATGTTTTCAAACTGCTTCTTTAGTCTGACCAGGAATAAAAAGGTATTCAGCGCTCACCGCTTTCTGAAAACCAACTTCTGATCCATAAAAGCCTCATACTGTGTGTGGATTACTTTATTCATGAACTGATCAGACGTACAAGGTGTGAACTCAACATGAGTTAATGTATAAAAGGTGGATTTCGTTTTATTTGGATTATGTTTGTTTTTTCTGTGCACACACTTTTATAATTGTGAGGCTTTGTGTGTGTATTTATTGAAATGTCATTGCCGACATAAAGCTCTAATATTAGAGAATCCTTCCAAGAAAGCAGAAGAACAGGACGTGAAACTCACAGACATTTCACTCTTGGAACAAAGCTCAATGAGTTGTGATTGGTCAGGATGATGACGCAACGCTCAGCAGGGTTATTATCAGTGTGACGATCAGGAGTCACCTGGTTTGACCTGCAGCCTCTAAACTGATCAGTGAGGCAGAGACGCGACCTGCTAAAAACACCTCCAGCTGTCAACGCGCTAATGACTAATAATAATAAAGACTTCGTTTCCCAGGGGGCCGTGGGCTCACTACTGCAAATAGGAGCACAATAGCAAGACACACACACACACACACACACACTGCTGTCTCTGGCCAGCCATCTCGCTAAACACACACGCTGAAGATAGCACGCTCTGGTCCCAGGGGACTCAATACCCCAGAGTTCATAGCAGCGTGCTGAAGCAGGAAGCAGAAGCCATCTGCCACGGTCCTGCTGTGATGACGTGCTGACGCTTTCACACGTGTGGGTGTGAACATCTGTTTTTTGACACAAAACAATGTTAGAGGTCAAAGATGCGAGTGAGCAAAATGAACAGGTTTGATTCCTTCTACAGCAAAGTTTTTGCGTGGAGGTACAGCTCTCCGACGCTGAGTGTGCTCTCAGTTTCACACAGAGATGAGAGGAAAAACGTGATAAACTGGAGGAAAATAACAGGAAATAGCTCCTGAGAGTTCCTTGAAAATGTCTGGTACTGGCGCCCAAACATAGAGCTCCTGTTCCAACACTAATATTGGTTATGGTGGACTACAGAAACAGCATAAACACTTAATCTAGATTGGAGAAACTTTCATAAACTGTTCATAAGGTACTGTGCTTGACAACAGAATAACGATTAAATGAACGAGGTAAATGAAGAGATTTCTAACCAATCATACAGAAATCCTTTAGAAGCTGACAGCCCTGTGTGTGTGTGTGTGTGTGTGTGTGTGTGTGTGTGTGTGTGTGTGTGTGTGTGTGTGTGTGGGGGGGATTAAGGCAGGCTTTTATTATGTTAATTGATGTGGAACGGGGGAACAGTGGCAGAGGAGAGGTAGTGGCGATGGGGGAGGATGGAGGAGTGGAAGTGGTGTCAGCTTGGAGGAAGTCAGCGAGGGTTCAAATGAATGTCCAAATTTCAGAGGCCACTTTCACTGTTTCACTAGCCAAACCAGTTTTTCCTAAGAATCAAATGGTTTTATTACGGTTCGATGATCTGTGCAGAACAGTAGTGAGTTGTGTACATACTGGTACGGGATCTGAATCACCACAGGTCATATCTATTGCCATCTTGTCCATGGGTGAAACTATTATTATTATTATTATTATTATTATTATTATTATTATTATTATTATTATTATTATCATCATCATCATCATCATCAATTAATTAGTCCATTCAGCAATCATTTAAATGCCAAAAATGATCGAGTTCCAACTTCTCAAATATGACTTTTTCACCTTGGGTTCAGTTTTCAGACTATTTAGATTGTATCTTCAGGTCAGAGAGAAACAGTATTTAATTTAGATGTATATTCTTATGGTTGAAATTAGAAAATAAATGATGTTTGTTGACAACTGGTTGTCGGTCCCTATGCGTCAGACCTGTGATAGACCTATCACCCACTGTCAGCTGGGATAGGCTCCAGCCCCAGGACACCTTTACTGATGGAAAGACTATTTAACCCCTACCCACTAAATATCATATACGAATGGGGAAAATAAAATCAAACATGGATGTCACTAGAGATAAAAACTAGGCTGTTTTTCTGACTAAATGTTTTAAAAGGTTGACAGTTCGGAGACTGGTTTGACGTCTAGATTTTGGGAACCAGTATAGAGGATAAACTTTTACAGTCTTGTAGAACTTTTTGAAATGCCTTAAATTACCTCCATTTAGGGCCTTGAAAGGTCTTGAACATAGTTAAGTGGTGGAGTGAGTGTTTATGTTGTTGCATCACTCTCTCTTCAATCAATGAAAACGAAAATATTTCTCCTTCCTGGTGGGGGAGAAGTTTTAGTTCAACTCACTTAACCAACTCCAGCGTCTGTTTGGATGCAAAATTCCTGTTTGTCTCATGTTTCCTCCTGGTGATATAATCTGGGAGTGTGGAGGAGAGGCCACCACCTCCTCTTTCTTCTCCTCTCTTGTTTCTCTCCTTTCATCTTCACTCCCTCACTAACGGTCTTCCTTTCATAGTCAATGTCGGCTCTTTGTGCGAGAGGCCTCGCTCAGTCGAGCTGTCAGATCAGGGCTGTTTGTCTTTTCCTCCACACCGGCCTGTGTGGGCCGATGTGGGCCAAACAACTTTCCTCCTGCCCTGAAACTGAGGCCAATCAAGCTAAAAATATCCTGGCGGAGGTTATCACAGTGTTCATATTTGGCTACTTTGTGTGGAAGTGCAGCAGCAGATCTAACTACAAGGTCCTTAAATATGTCCACGTACCGCTGTGAGCGGGTATGAATATCTGGCTGTTTAGTTGCTCGATGTTATATTTTCTTGTCTGTTTGCTGTCGGGTGCTGGGCAGGAAGTGGTGGTTCATTCAGGCTACATCGACACTTATACGTTTTCATTTTAAAACGACTTTTGGAAACTCTGCTTCTCCCTGTTTTAGTTTGAAGACTACCGGGGTTGCGTTTTAGTTTGGACGCTTCCTGATTGCGTCTCATCAGTCCCGACGTGTCCTTCCCTGATTCGTCACGCCCCCCATCACATGACCCTTTTCTGGAAGAAAGCAAACATCAGCCTTAACTACCTGAGGTTAATTCAACACGGATAACGAATCACAGACGCTGCTGACCCTGTTGTCGACGCTAGCAGCTGTTGTGCAGTTCAATTGTGCATTTTATAACGCTGCTGCTGCCTAAAAGCACAGGAGGCAGGATATTAGTCCAGTGATTTGCGACAATTCCCGTATCCAGCGGCATTATCAGCCCCACATAGAGCGCCAGTTTTGAGTGAGGCAGAGAAAACAAATACCAATGAAATAATAAAGTAAACTTTTGTAACTGTTAATTTTTAAACTGTGTGTGTGAGAGAGAGATAGAATAGGCAAGACCCTTTTTTCCAATGAAAAATGTGTGTTCGTGTTGACGGAGATTGTTTCTGAAACGGTGCTGAAACACTAATGAGGACGGAGATTGTTTATGTTTCAAAACTCCTTTAAAGAGGTTATTCAGAGTTGTGGAAAGAGCTTCACGTCTATTTTCGACTGTGTTTGCGGTCACTTGTGTTGCGGTGTGGGAAAATATTCCCTTTTAAAGCTGCAATAAGCTGTAAAAGATGCATGAAAGAGTGGATATAAACAGAGGGAGGACCAGGAGAAGAAAACAAGTTGACAAAAGCCAGTTAAGGAGGGATAGAGAAAGAATGAAGGATGGAAGAGTGGACCAAAATAATGAGGAAGAAAAGATGAAAGGAAAAGAGAAGAAAGAGGTGGTTAGGAATGCAGCTTAGAGGGGAGGAGGTGAAGAGAGAGGGGAGGAAAGAGGGGAGTAGAGAAGGAGCGATAAAAGAAAACTGGATCAGAGTAGAGAATTCAGGATAACGGGATGGATGAATGATGGCAAGGAGAGGAAGGAGAAAACATGGATGAAAGGATAAGATGCAGAAAGAAGAAAGGGAAGGAAGTAAAAAAGGAAGCAAAGGAGGAAGAAAGGGAAGGATATAAGGATAAGGGGGGAAGGATAGATAAAAGGGAGGAGAGAAGGAGAACAGAGCATGGAGAAGAGAAGCAACAACAGAACAGAGGGAAAGATAAAAGGAATAAAAGAAAAGAAGATATCAAAGAGGAGGGAGGAAAGAAGAGAAAGAGGGGTGGAGGAAAGATGACAGGATGGAGGTAGTGAAGGAGCAAAAGAGAGAAACATGAGGAGAAAGAAAAGGAGGGAGGAGACGGGATGAAATCAGAGGAAAGAGGGATGAAGAAGAAGGTAAAGATGGAGGTGTGGAGAAATAGATGGAGCGGCCTCCGTCCCAAACAAAAGCTGTGTTCAGGCTCAGCATCTGCTTCATATCACCCTCCTCCTCCTCCTCCTCCTCCTCCAATCGCTTGTTTTCTCTCCGGGTGACAAACGGCAGCAAGGCCTCTTTAATGTGTGTGTGTGTGTTCATGTTAGAGCAGCATGAACACACACACACACACACACACACACACACACACACACACACACACACACGTTCCAGGTTATAGCTGGTTGACATGTTTAAAATCACAGATTCAATGAGGTCATTTAAATAATACATGTTGGTGTACGTCACGATGTGTCTCCGGGTTCCTCAGGACGAGTCAACTTCACAGATGAGATGGACTATTTATAAAAGACACACAGAAGCTGTTCCTGTGCTCAGTTTGGTCTCGTACAGCTCAGCTCACCATGAACTAATTTTTTTGGTTCATTTGTGTGTATAATATATATATATATTATCTACCTCAGAGGATACCAATCCGGCTGAAAGCTCAGGAAAAAAAGCCGATGGGTGCACCTCGGGTTTAATGACGCGTGTTTCTGCATTTTGTGATTCATCAACATCGTGTCATGTGGAAGAGAGTCGGACGCCGTCGCGAGGAAAACACACGGAGGAGATTGGTTTGATAATTAATGAGGATCAAAGGTCATTATGTCATAAAATCCAAAGGGGACTGCAGTGTGTGTGTGTGTGTGTGTGTGTGTGTGTGTCACATTTCCTGGTTGCTATGGTAGCCGACGCTCCTCTGCATCACGCACACGAATGCCGCCACTTGGCAGGCAAACAGAGTCTGTAGCCAAACACGTCCCATAAGACCCATTCATCCATCCATCATCCATCCCTGTGCTCACCGTCTGCTGCTCCCAGAGGAGGAGCAGGAGGAGGAGGAGGAGGAGATGATGGAGAAAGAGAGGTAGGGTGAAGAGGAAGCGTGGAAAGATGAAAAGGGGGAGAAGATTGAGAGGGATGGAGGAGGAGGAGAGGATGAAGGAGCAGAGATTATCCATTTTTGCTCCCTGAGGGATCATGAACTTTTACCCTGGTCCCTAAACTCATCAGGGAATATTGGGCCCCGGTCCCTGAGGTCCCTGAGAGGTCTCTGAGGTCCCTAAGGTCACGATTGGCCCCCATTACTCTGAAGAGGGGCATTTAGAATAATAATAATCCAATATCATTTATCACCTTTTAGTCAAATCAATACATGATGATGTAATGATCATGTGACCGCTGGTTCCAACAAGCTCAGATTAATCCAAATGAAAACATAATGTACAGACCATGTAAAGAAAATGTTGTGGGTTCAAATCCAGTCGGACGACATTCTGTCACATATCACACAGTTTAATTTAAAAAAAAAAAAAAAAAACCCTCACAAATATTTAGTTTCATGTTTCTAAAAAAGGTTCAATAGTGCATCTGTTAGGGACTATTTTCAGCGGCGGATATAGATATGTGTGTGTGTGTGTGTGTGTGTGAGAGAGAGAGCGACAGCTGTGAGGTTTACATCAGGTCGATCTGCCGGAACAACTTTTAAACTAATTCTGATCGCCTGCCGATACCAATAATCCCTTCATCAATACCTCAGTGTCCCAGAGGACCGGCGCCCACCTCCTTCTGCTCGTGAATCAATCCTTCCTTCTGTCCATCCTCCCCCTTTTTTCTTTTATTAGTTTATTTTTCAGGGAGTTAGTTTTCTACTCAAAACTACTCCTCATTACCAAAAGAACATTAGTTAATAAACATCCTCTCCCGTCTGTCCTGACCAGACTTCATTCACTTTGTCCCCAGTTTTAGCTCAGCCTCAGTCTAAAACCATCAGCGTTAGTGTTTCCCAACAAGCCGCCGGCTGTAAACACCACGTTAGCTGTGGACAGAGACGGAGAGAGACGGAGAGAGAGACGGAGAGAGAGACGGAGAGAGAGACGGAGAGAGACGGAGAGAGAGACGGAGAGAGAGACGGAGAGAGACGGAGAGAGAGACGGAGAGAGAGACGGAGAGAGACGGAGAGAGACGGAGAGAGAGACGGAGAGAGAGACGGAGAGAGAGACGGAGAGAGAGGGAGAGAGAGACGGAGAGAGACGGAGAGAGACGGAGAGAGAGACGGAGAGAGAGACGGAGAGAGACGGAGAGAGAGACGGAGAGAGAGACGGAGAGAGACGGAGAGAGAGACGGTAATAAAGTTACAGACTCAGAGGGACGGCTGGAGAGACGGAGAGTTTGGTAGTCAGATAAGGACAAAGTGGACCTCTGGGACTATTTTATGATGGATAGATTCAGGAGGAGGGATACGTGTGGGCAGGAGACACTGACTGCACCTCTTGGAGAGAGAGTTATTGATGAAGTGATTATTAGCAGCAGCAGGCGATCAAAACTCGTTTAGAGGGGGAGTCGGCTGATGAAATTGTGATCACCAGTATCTGTTGATGTTGGAGCTCGTCACTCATCACTGGTGTTTGTCCATCTAAAAAAAAATAAAAAATCACACTTCTGGTTTCCTCTTTTTACGTCAAAGAAAACAAATTTTGTCGAGGTTTTAATTTTTGTCCTTTTTTTTTTAATCAGCAATATTTTATGGAGACTTAAGTCACAATTATTGTTTGATGACGTCCGTTTCGTTATTGTCACGCAAAAAGTGTTTATGAATATATTTTGGCAACAAAATTAAAACTTTCCAACACGACTGACAACGTTTTTTGAATCTGATGACTCGTTTTCCAGGACATTTTGGGCAGTTTAGAGGTTTTCTGGGACTTTTCCAGGAGTTCCCAGGAGTTTCACAGACTGGATGACATTTTTCATAATTATTTTACTGTTCTGTCGTTACATTATGAGCGACCTCTGACCCGTCGGCTTAGAGCTCAAGTCTGCTGCTCGAGTCTCTTTCTCTGGACAAATGACCACATGTGTGATTGTTTTGTGTTTTTTGGGCAGTCAGATGGGCAGTTTGAGGGGATGAATGATGGGACATGGGCATATGGATGGTTGGTACACACACACACAGACACACAGACACACAGACACACACACACACACACACACAGAGTGGGAGCAGTTGGCAGTGCCACAGAGTCTTTGTGGAGAGATCCATCATTCAAACAAACACTGACACCAACACACAAATGTCGCTGCCGGGGTGTCAATAAAAACACACATGTCCGGTAGAAGATGGAGGAGGACTCATCTGGACCGAGGCAGCAACACACACACACACACACACACACACACACACACACACACACAGTTCCTTCAATAAGAATACATATACTGAAGAAAAGGCGTCTTTCAGTCTGCAATCCACCGCAGGTTGTTTGCTGAGTCTCCTCCAAATATACAATCTGACTGAAGATCTTCCAATGACCCAGAGTGAGTTAATTATCCGTTAAACCACAGAAAGTCTCGCATCTTGATGTTTTAACACTGACTCACAACATGTTTTGAGAAATTTACAGGAAAACAAAGTTGGCACAAAAGATAAAAAAACATATTCTGTTACTTTGCTCATCTCTTTTTGCAGAATACACGTAAAGTCCAACGTTACGTTTGATTTATTTTCCTTATTTGACCAGAAAAAGCTATTTTCCAAGAGTTTTCGAAAGAGCAGTCTTAACCCTTAACTAAAATGAGAAATCTAGACAGACTCTGAGCGTAAAGAAAACACAGACAGAGAAAAGAGTGAAGTTATGGATAAATAAAGACACACACACACACACACACACACACACACACACACACACACACACAGTGTGTGTTCACACTCACCTCTGTCGAACTCATCTGGAATCTGTCAGGGAGGCAGAAAGATGAAAGAAATTATTTAACATCTGAACACACAACAGCCGGCCGATAATCAATCACATCAATCAATCAGTCAATCATCAGTGTTCCGTGTTGACAGTAAATGTGTGATGTGATGACACAACACTACAAATCAATCACTCAGCGATGGTTAAACAGACACATAGAGATCAATGAGAGGCAGCGTGTGTGTGTTATAGATAACTTAAGAAAAATAATAGATTAAGATTTAATGAAATTAATTTGTCGCAGTCATAATAAAGATAAATATTCTGGCAGCATGGAAATAACATTTTAGAAGAGGAGGAGGAGGAAGAGGAGGATAAGAAGAAGTAGATGCAAAAAATGAGAAACAGAAAAGAACAAGAAAAAAGAAATAAGAAGAAAGGAGGAGAGAAAAATTAATAAAATAAGATCCAGAAGTTGAGGAGAAAGAAGTTGAGAAACAGTGACATGAAGAAGGAGGAGAAGGAGGTTTGGGAGAGTAAGGAAGACTAAATGAGACACACAGTCAAAAGGAGAAGTAGTAAAGGTAGAGTAAGAAGGCGGAAGAAAAGAAGAAGAGAAAGTAGAGGAAGAGGGGAAGAATGAATGAGGAGGAGACAGACAGGGAGAAGGAGGAGGAGGAGAGGTAGGAGGAGGAGGAGGAGTGCAAGGTTGGTCAGGACTCTGGGACAGAGCTCACAGCTCTGGTGTAGGACTCCCCCTGGTGGCCATGAAGCAGACATGCAGTCGTATTAAACAGGAGGAGGAGGAGGAAAAAAAAACAAAAAAACTTTAAAACATGAAGCTTTATAAATGGAGAGGTGAGGACACGAGGCCCGTCTGTAAAACAGAGGATGTGCTGAATGTTTTATCCTTTCTTGGTAATTTACTCCTTTTTAAGTCAGCAAACTTGACCAAACTTCCAAAATCATTAACAAAATTCCCATCTCATCCGTTTGGGTAACTTCAAATTCAGATACAAGCAGCTATCAGGACTTTCCCGAAGTCTGAGGGAACCCCGCGTCGTGTTTCGAGAGTCAGCCCGGACTGAGGTGTGAAACGGGCCATTAAACCTCATCGACACCCGGGTACGACTGCAGAGCTGCAGCCTGGGAGAGCGGCACGGGAACGGGTTCCCACCAGGAAACTACACACAAAACTATTACAATAAGTTTACTGGAGTGCAACACAGAGTCTACCGTCCATGATCCACCAGAACACATCGTCGGTGATACAAAGCAACACGTCGCTCGAGAAGAAAATACCATGAAAATACTATGAAAATACTATAGGAAATAATCAGATTTTTCTTCAGTTTTTTTTCTCTCTGATGGGAAGACTCCCAACAAAATATTTAAGTAATTTAATTAATAAGAGGAGCCGGAAAACGTTGCTGAGGAGAGGGAAGGCCCCGGGTAAGCGGAGGAAGTGGACGGATGGATACGTAGAATTTCAAGTTGCAGAACATCTGATGGAAGAAAAGCATAATTCAGTGTCTTATGTTGGCGTCGAGGCTGCTGGGAGGTTGTGGCGTTCCCTCGAGATGTAACGTAGGATGGGAAAAGTGTGTCCTAACTTCCCTCGCTTTCACCTCACAGCCTCATAAAGACGTTCAAACACAAGAGGATGTGAAGCTGATGAGAAGTGTGTCCTTTGAAGAACTTCTTCCCATAGTTTCACCTCTGACAGCTGGGACATGTGCCCTGCGAGGGGGGCGGGAAGGCGAAGTGTGCCTCGGCTTTGAAGTGATTCAGTCTGCCTGTTGGCTAGACGGGATACAGCCAGAGGGTTTACAACGTGTGAGCACGGGAAGGAAAGAGCTTTACAACGCAGCATGGAGGAGAAGACAGGTCCTGGTTCCCGCATCCTCACAAAACTTCACAAGAGAAACTCACACGTGATCTCACAGCGATTACTAATCACATCCTGACCTGACATTCACCATGAAACGGGTTATTTATCCTGTTCACACAAAATCATGTTCAAAGTGTTTTTGTGGAGGAGGCTGAAACGCACCGCACACATAGCTCCAGGTGAATTCCCGGGATAACCTGTTGTGGTTTTCACTGTTCACACATGAAGCTGCACTCAGGAACATTTCCGTCTTGCTTTATGTACCTTTCTGCACACGGAAGGGGCAGTCGAGCAGAGAGCTGCGAGCGGCCATGATGGTGCATGATGACGCCACCCAGATTTTTACATTTTGAAAGCACAGTTAAAGCCTAATGGGCTAAAAAAGCCTAATCAGCTAATGCTGATTATTTTCCTCATCAATTAATCTTTTGTGATATTTAAGTAAGTAAATGTCTTCAAACCCTCCGACTGGAGAAGCTGCAGCCAGAGAAGTGTTGGTAATTGTGCTTAATAAATAACAGATTATTCAGTCATCAAAGCAGTTTTTCAATCATTCTGATGCAACAATGAACAACAACATTTTCTCAAATGTGAAAAATTGCTGTTTTCTTCTAATGGTAGTAAAGTAAATATTCTGGGGTTTGAGATTTTAGATATCTTGAGATGTCAACTTGTAGAAATTGCGATGGACAATTCACTACGTTCTGACATTTTATAGACTTACAGAATTAATGAAGGAAATAGTCAGCTGATTAACTGATAATCAACTAATCCACTGACGTATCTTACATGTAGTTTAACAGCCGAGTGGGGACCCTGGCCAACAAGGTCTGTTCACAGTGGAAATAAACACTTGGAAATAAGTAGAGTGGTAACTTTATTACCAAAGCAGAAGCTGGACAGCCAGTCCGAGACCACACACACACACACACACACACACACACACACACACACACACACACACACACACACACACACACACACCAACTGTGTCCTGTGAAGCGTTTTATTTTTTTAAGTCTACTAAATTTCCCAGACAGACACGTTGCAGACAGCACGGCACACGCCACATGTCATCGTCCTGTTTAGCAAATGTCCTCTGTGAAGACGAGAAAGGAGGTGAGATAAGTGTGCCCGAGATGCCGATGTGAGAAGTGTGTCGTCTGATGGGAGCTGGATGCTCCCGACAGGATGTCCGGGTGAGAGAAGTGTGCCCTTTGAAGGAAGCAATCCTCCCCGGTTGTAAGGAAGTGAACGCAGCTCAGAGGAAAGAGCGCTCATCTTTCCCACATCCACACCTCATCACACATCACAGCTGGGATCATTTGGCCCCAAACTTGGTGGGAAAAACAGACTTAAGAATTAAAAGCTGCCAAATTACAAATAAGTCAGGGCTAAAGATTGTTTAGGACGGTTGTGGTGACTGTTTACTCTGCATTTCAGTGACCAATCTAATCCCTGCTGTTAACTTTTGATAAAAAACGATGAATTTGGATCAAGGACCATCTCTGGATGGTACAATCAGAAGGTTATGAATGTCTTTGCTACTAGTGTTAAACTTTTTGCATGTGGGATTAATTTCCCAAAGACCTCTGCAGCAAAACCAGAAGGGCCCGAAGTGTCATTTTCAGGTGTCTCGATGGACTAAGTTCCCCGAGAGTTTGAAGGACAATGTTTTAACCTGGAGAAGAAAACACTAATCTTTATTTTCAACAGAAGAAATCAATGACCATGAAGGTGTTGGAGGCTCCAGTTTGAGGTCATTCTTCTGCCTTTTTGCTGTAGCAGGCTGAGTAAAGGGAATAAAAATTTTTCTTTCTGCTTCTCTGACGGCTTCAAAGTCGCGACGACAAAGGCGTCTTAGCAGGAAGCCGTCCTGAGACGTTTGGCTCTTTGATAGCAACAAAAGGATCCTAACGTGAGAGAAGTGTGCCCTTTGAAGTAGCCCGTCTTCCCACCTCGACACCTCCGACAGCAGATCCTGTCTGAGAGCTGAGCACTGGTCTCTGAGACCAGAGAAACTGGGGAGCTTCAGTCAGCTGTTATCTGAATATAACAATATTTAAAAAGAATAATGCTGATGAAATGAGTGCAGTACTTTGGATGTTGTTAGTTTTATTTCAGTCTTTGTTTTTGATATTCCAATCTCTGCAGAGGACGTCTGGTCTAACGTAGATCACATTTAACGTATTTAAAGTGATAATTAATTAAATGCAGTTACAGTTTGATAAGCATTTGAATGAGCGGCTGTTCCTTGAAGTAGCACTGGGATATGAGTCAGTGGTACATGAGAGGACTGGAAGTGATGGTCATTAGCGTGTGGAGGTGGGATAATTGGGCTCTTTGATGCTCCAGACTTTCCCAAAGTCGCAGCTCAGACGATTTCTCATCTACCTGCCGAGTGTGCTGCCGCTTCTATTAAAAGTGCAACAATGAACAAAAGGGCCCACGGGGAAGGCGAGATAAGTGTGCTCCTTCCTTTCCCATCCCGACACCTCTAACAGACGGACACACGTCACAGGCGGCTGCGACTTGTGTCCTTTACAGCCTCCTATACAACAGGAAAAGGATCTCCGACCCGTGAGGCGAGCGCCACCGCACATCAAAAGGAATCGACAGGAAGAAAGAGGCGGTGGGGATTCACAGCGACGTGCCAAAGTGTGCCGCCGGGAACCGCATCAGCTCGGCTCTGGTCCCATCTGAGCCCGAACAGACGGCTAAATGTGCCGTCACATTAAAGCGCAGGCTCTGACGGGTGCCGGTGGTTATGTGTGCAGAATCACACCTGGAGGGATTGTGTGTGTGTGTGACAGTAAAACTTACCATGTTTCCTTGTTCATCCACTGAATTGGTGCCTAAAAAAAAAAGAGAAGAAACAACAGTTTATCACCTGTGTGCTTCAAAGGGAAAAAATATGTTCAGGGTACAAAGTACAAACTTAAACATTTGTTTATAGGCCAGTAATTAGAGGGAAATATTAATTATTCTTTGCTGAGTTTGTTAGATGTTGGAGATTTTAAAGAACTTGAACCAATTAAAATGTCTCCACAGCGCTGCATATCACAAGCTGAAGTACTGACAGCTGTCATCAAATGTCCGATCAGACTCTTAATTATTTTGATTCGATACTTCCTGGTTTATCTCAAAATCTTGCCAATTTTACAAATGTTTCATCAAAGCAAAGTTCATGTACGGCTGCTTTTGTTTACAATTGCATAGTTTAGTTATAGTTTAAAAAAAAAAAAAGCTTCACTTGTTCAATGAAAGAAAAATGAATCGATTTGGACTGCTGATCAGATGAAACAGGACATTTGAAGACGTCACCTTGGGCGTGAAGATCTTTTTATTGGGCATTTTTTACTATTGTTTTAAAGGTTATAACCTAAACCTTAATGGGGAAAAAAAATCAATGATGAAATAATCTTCAGTTGCAGCCCCAATGAAGACTCAAACAAAAATGCAGACACACTAAGACGAGACAACAGATGTTTTTCCACACTTTTGCCAAAAACTGAGACATGCAAATCACCAAAACATTTTTCAGCTTTTCCAAATACAACTTTCATTAGTATTTCTGCAGTTTTCATCACAGTATCAAGAGCCTGTATGCAAGAGGTCAGAGATTGAATTCCCAAACTCAACTCGTGGCTTTCACAACACCTGCAAATATTATCTGCACGTCACCCAAACCTTGTGATGACAGAAAACAAAACAAAGTATTTCACAAACCTATCAGCAGGCAAACCACACAGAAAGATGTGGACATGCACTTTTTCCAGTTATTTTCAGGTAATAACCCAGAAGAGTATTTCCAAAAACTAATCCACATGGCAGAGAAGATTCAATTCCAAATTATAAAAGACATTATTCCCATTCAGTATTCCAGATGTGCAACAGAATTATTCCATGATATGGACGAGATGAAGAAAAAGTGGGAGAAAGTAACTCTTAAAAAGATGGTAAAACTCCAACCGAAATAAGTGTGATCTCATACTTCCAAAGTAGTTTCTGAAATTATAAGAATAAAGATTTATATCCATCTTCTGCCTGTCCTCCGCAGACCGTGTGGCTGCTAATCAGGGTGGAAGACAAACCAGCAGTGCCCAGTGCTTCATCAGTTTCCTGTCATACGGTCTGTTCCTCCCTCCGTTAATCACAAGGCAAATAAAAGAAGACAAAAAGCAGGGAAATCCAAATGTGGCTTCAACCCAGAACAAAAAACAAAAACTTCAGGGTCACCAAAAAGCCTGAAGATGAAAAGATGAAAGCAGCGGTGACTTCGTGTCGGACCACTCAGTCCCTGTTCGGACGCTGACTGAATCCTGCTGAACACCGACGCTCATCACTTACTGACTGAAGAAAATTATCCTAAATTTAGCTCGAGCTTCTCTTTCTGCAGCTTGTCTGTATTTTCTACCTGACAAACCGGTGAACTGAGCCTCTTTATCGCTCTCAGTCCGACTCCTCTCTGAAGACAAGCCGCTCGCCTCTGACTGACAGCTGCTAGCTCCACCCATCTGTGGGCGGTCCCTCCAAACAGGAAGCAGAGGGCGATAAACCAATCGCACCCAGTGTTTACATGTTTACAGCATCTTCTCCTCCTCACTGGAGGGGGGGGGGGGGGGGCTCAAGGGGGATCCAGTCTAAAGTGTCAGCTCAGCCAAAATCCCATTCAGCCATGCAGATCATTTGGTTTTATCTGGCTGCAATGATTAGTTAATTGTTTTTTCAATTAATTCATTGTTTGATCAATAAAATGTTAGAAATCACCGACGATGAGCCCGAGGTGACGTCTTCAAACAGGATTTGCATGAATTGATTCGTCAATTCTTGATTCTAATCAGAAACACAAACCCTTCTCTGGTTGCAGCTTCCACAGTGTGAGGATTTACTGGTTTTCTTCCTTTAACGACAATGAATGTCTCTGAGTTTGGACTGTTGGTCAGACAAAACAAGATATCTGAAGAAGCAACTTTGGGCTCTTGGAAACTGTGGACATTTTTGCGGTTTTCTGACTTTTATAGTCCAAGTTATTATTCAATTAACTGGGAAAATCAACAGCAGATGAATAATGACGATAATTGTAATTAAATAGTTGCAGTCCTGCTTCTTTGTTTGGTCTGACCAGCAGCCCAGAACTGAAAGATATTCAATTAACTATCACATAAGACAGAAAAACAGCAAATCATTACAGCTGAACCACCTAATAAGATGTTTTGGCATTTTTGCTATAGAATTTCATTTTAATCAATAGCTTATTAATAAGTTCTTTGTCTTATTAATGAATCGAGTAATCGCTGAAGTGCTTCAGGCGACCTCCACCTCTGAGACTTCTGAGCCACACATACGACAGAAGGGAACAGAATAGGAGAGTAAAACAAAAATGGAGGTTTAAACGGTTGGTCTCTGATCAATGAATTGACAAGTTGTGACTCCGAGGTCACGACCAGGAGGCGTCCGTCGTGAACAACAGCCACAAATGGACAAATAAACTAGACACAATGAGCATGTCTCAGGTTCGTATACCTGAATATCTTTTACTGTTTCAGTCACAATAATCAGTTTGGAGACATGTGTGTGACGAGTTGTTTCCCGGCAACTGCACAAAGTTTCCCCACTCACCGAATATGTAGACCATGCCGACCGCCCCGCCGAGGCCCATGAGTCCCGCCAGCCGCAGCACCATCTTCTTAGCGTAGGCGGTGTTCTCCTTCTGCTTCTTGTCATTGGCCTGTTCTCCCTCCCTCTCACCCTCACCTCCCTCAGGAGGAGGCTGGCCCTGGACAAAACAAAATGTCACCGTCATTAATGTCTAAAACAACAGAGCTGATCTGGGACCTTGGTCCAGAATTAACTGATTACAGCGACGTCAGCTTCAGTTAATGAGATCATCACGGTATCATTGGTAGGTGGTTAATCTTTCAGCTTTAGGTCTATGAAATGTAAAAACATACATAATAGATCCGTAATACAGCAAGCAACAAATCTGCAAGTTAAAATACCAGACAACTGCTTGTAACCAGAAAAGGTCTTTCTATCAAAAGATTAAGAGGGAGGGAACACAAACACAGCGAGCTGCAGACCAGCGAGGGTTTCAGGTTTCCTCATGTACAGTCCGTCCATCCGTTATGTTACTGATAGATCACCATCATCTGTTTAAAACAATATTTTCTCCTGGTGGCTACAGGAATTTACAATCATACATACAAAACATACAATATTACAGCCAAGTTTTTAAGATTCTGTAGCACAGTATATTTCAGATCTCTTCCTCTCTATGGAGGACACTAATGTCATGTTGACATCCATCCTTTAACTACATTTCCTTTAGCACTTAAAACACTAATTGTATTCTTTGAGAACAGATATAACACAGAGGACATTTAACCTTGTGTGTCGCTGCGTTAAGTGTTTGAACTCTGATGGATTTCACATTTTTCTTTCACTCCACTAATCGATGATTGCTGCACAATTAATTTGTCAACCATAAATTATTCCCAAATGAAGGTTTTAAACTCAGAAGTCACATGGAGCTGAAGTTATTCTGCGGCTCAGGAGGCTGAGGTCCTCTGATCGGGGTTTGCTGGTTGTTCGTCGCTCCAGGCTCAAAACACAAGGAGACTCATTTAAGATTCTTATTTTAGATTTAAGATCTGTAGACTCAAGACCCATCTGTTCAGACTGGCTTTAGTTTAATTTGTTCTGTTCACTTTGTTTTTGCCCTGTGTTTTTAATATGTTACTTTGTCTCTTATTCTTTTTTCATATTTATGAAATATATTTATATATATTTTTTATTTTATTTTTTATTTTATAGTTGTGAAAAGCAGAAATATCAAATATCATCCCCATCACCCATCATAAGGTAACAGTAATTTACTTTATAGAAACCTTGTAGTGTTGCAGCAACAGGCCAGGAACACATGGCGTGTGTGTGTGTGTGTGTGTGTGTGTGTGAGAGAGAGTGTGTGTGTGTGTGTGTGAGTGTGTGTGTGAGTGTGAGTGTGTGTGTGTGTATGTGTGTGTGAAGGTTGAAGTGAGCGTGGGGAGGACAGGTCTGTTCTGACCTTCAAACCAAACAAACCTTGGTGTTCAGTGTGTGTGTGTTGTGTGTGTTGTGTGTGTGTGTGTGTGTGTTGTGTGTTGTGTGTGTGTGTTGTGTGTGTGTGTGTGATGACAGGTTAGCCTCCAACAGCTTAACCTGCAGCTCTCTCTCTCTCTCTCTCTCTCTCTCTCCACACAGAGAGCTGGTGTGTGTCATTGGACCCGGTACCGGCCGGGCTCAGGTCCTGCCTGTTACACCCCGGTGTGTCCCCCAGGTGTCCCGGGACAGGTGGGGGGGCCGTGTCCCACCTGTCCCGGGACACACGCTGCTAACGTTAGCCAGCTAACCTGTTAGCCTCGGGTTCATTCATTCAGCAGCGCGCGCGGATCACAACATCTAAAACTGATCAGGAAGCCACAAATATCACACAGCCAATAACCAATAACCAATAACCAATAACCAATCATCAATAATCAATAACCAGCCGCACACCGCCGGGCAGATAAACGCGCTCATGTCAGTTAGCTTTCAGCACTAATGTCAGCGGAGTGTGTTCGGTTTGCTGTCCGCGGGCGCCTCGCGCGGGCGGGGCCGGGTGCTGCGGTGCCCGCCGCCCCGCCGCCGGCTGCTCGCGGGCAGTAATGGAGCGTCCACCGGCAGCTCACCTGACTCTGCTGCTGCTGCTGCTGGAGCCGCTCCTGGAGGATCGCCTGAGCCAGTCCGCCCGTCGCGCCGCCCGGGCCGGCCGGCGGCTTGTCCGTGGACAGGGTCCGGACGATGTCGAGCGGGGCCGGGGAGGAGGAGGAGGAGGCGCCCGCCGCCCCGCTCCGGAGCCGCAGGAGGCCGCGGCTCGCTCGCACACACATGGGGAACACGGCGGTGGCCGACATGTTGGATTGAAGCTCGAGCTGCCGGCGAGCGGCTGGGAAAAGGACAAACGCGCCCGATTGGCTGGGGCCGGTTTGAGTGGCAGGCAGGACGCCCACTCAGAGCAGCGACAGGCCACATGGAGCAGGGGGAGGGCGGGAGCTAGGGCCTCCGGTCCAATCAGAAGCAAGAGTGAGTCTGACCTTCGATTGCCGCACACAACAGCCATGACGGTTAATGGCAAAATGCCCAAAGTTTGGTCCGTTATATCCGCTGTACATCACAAATACTGTCAGAACAAAACCTTTCCAACAACTTTAAATATTAACAAAGGAAATAAATCTGAACTTTGCGTGAGAATAAAATAATTCATTACACAATACAATAGCATTTGTTTCTTATATTATCAGAATCAAATCAAGAGCGATGGAATAAATGCTGTATGGATAATGTAAATGATGTAAGTTATTGTATAAACAGTATTTATTCCAGCACTCTTTGCACTATAAACATGTACATTAGGGCGCATAACTCGTCAGCTATGTGACCCACTTCCACCAGAACATGTTTTACTACACTTACATTTTAAATCTAAATATTTTCCAAATTTGGATCCAAAAAATCCAGAAAAAACATGTGATTAGTTTGTGTAGTTTTTTATGTAATACCATTTTCTCATAACTGTCTCCCAAATACCTGTCTGACATTCATTTTCATAACTGGTGAACTCATTGTGCAATTGCAGCCACATTTAGATGACTTGTGCAACTCCGAGGGATCCTGCAAAATGTGATGGCATTTTTCCCTTCCAGTTGCTACAGCACACTGGCCATATCACACACTGAACACCATTTCACATTATAAAAGAAAATCACATGATATATGCACATGGTATCTCATGAACCTGTTTTGTGTCTTTCAGGTATGAGACTGATAAGAGTGTCCTGCGAGACATGCACACTGGTATTTGTTTGACATTATGAGTTTGGAAAACTACCACTTTGGGAGGTACCTATTAACTGAGCTCTGTTTTTTTTTCTGTTTCAGTTATGTGCCTGTGTTATCTGAGCTTTACAGAGTGTTATCTAAGCCTTATAGACTTGTCCATGGCTCCTCGGGCTGATATGATATTCCACTGTTTAATTAAATGGGAGAAACCTATTAAAAAGAGGGTACACTGCATGTGTATAAACACTGCACACATGAAGAGTTTGCTTTTTACCTCTTCATAGTTGCTGAGGATGAATTTCACCACCTGACTTCACCTCATCGATGATCTCTCCCACTCATCAGACTGGTTCGACTGGTTCAGTGACGTTACAAGAGTCTGACAGCAGTCAGCTGACATCCAGGACTCAAAGGAAGCGTCTCTTATTCTGTTCCCATTTAGTGGTTATGGATGTAACTTTTATTCAACCAGACACAGTCATCCATCTAAGATTAATATAGATTCCTTTTTTTCCCAGCAGACCTCTTCAGGACACATAGGACCTGCTGGAATGACGGACATTAAAAGGAATAACTCAAGTAAGCCTTATTCTGTTCTCCTAATTAGTCTCTTTAAATCAAAAATGTTTCGTTCTTTTTGTATTTAATTATCTCTATGGCATAACAATAAAGTAAATAATTCAAATAGTCCTCAGTCCAAAAACAAAGACACAGCTAACAAACTGTCTTAACTTTACTTTCAGGTGCAACATACTCCAACAGGAAAAGGTAAAGCTGTTTACATTACAGTTAACTGTGTTACTGTTAATTCACACATGAATGTTTATCATGGATTGTTTTTAGCTGTAGCGAGACAGCGGGTTAAAACAGAATAAGGCTCAGATTTTAAGGTTTATAAAAGTGAAAACATAAACACACAAAAAAAATATGTTCCTCTCTTTATCAGGTTCCAGCACAAGGGACTGGACTCCCCTGAACCCAGCTGTGTGTCCATGAAGAGTGACCGCTCCATGCGTCATCATATTGCTTTCAAAGATGGACCCGACTCTACTGATAAAAAGTAAGGGTTTGAAGCTGATGATAAGACAGGAGTTGTCTTCTGCTGAAAAGCAGTTCTTCCCATAACTGAGGATACATCAGGGTCTAGTCTGGTTTTGCCCGTTGTTTCATCCAGAAGTGACGTTGGCCTCTCTTATCTTTTTACAACAAATCCCCTGATCTACACAGCAAAATAAGTCATTTGTCAGTGCCTTCCAATACAACCATATGAGACTTTTATTGATATCAGCAGGACTCAAACCTGTCACCCAACAGGAATGTTTATCTCGGTCCATTCTGCAAAACCAAATGACAGCATTTTCCTTCATTCTTTCTGCAGTATCTGCACATGGTGACTAAGGTGGAGTTAAACCTACAATAACTGTTTTGCCACTTGGGGGAGACAGAAACAAGCTGTAAACACAACATTGACATGACAGTTGCTTATCTACACATCCATCTATTAGCATTCATTTAGAGCTGTGTTTGTGTCCATCAGATGATTTTAAGTCCAATATTCACCCTCTTTTGGCTCTGTTTTTTATCTCTACGAACTCCTGAGAAAAATATCAGACTCTTTAGCTATTAAATGCTCCACTATGTTCACCAGCTCGTCTCTAACTGTGTCTGTCAGTGGGTTTATCAGAGCTGGTTTGATGAAAACAGCTGCCTGCTGCTGCTGCTGCTGGAAACAACAAAACAGTAAAGTTGTGGGCTGTAACCTGTATGAGAGCCTGTAAGCTACAACAGCCCATGATGCGTCATCTTTCCTCCACAGAGACCTTCAGGACAAGTGTGAGGTTGCCAGTATTGAGTCTAGCAAGAAGCGTCAACCAGACCTGCACTCCATATTCATGGTATGTGAATGTACAACACTTTTTACCTCTTCTAAAGTAATTAAATAAATAACTAAACAACCACTCTGCTCTGAGTCTCCATTCAACACTGTTTTGAGTTTTAATTCGTATAATTTCCTGTTCCAGACGCTTGAGGAAAACATCGCTACCTTTATGAAGAACGAGCTGAAGAGGATTGAGAGGGTTTTGAATCCAGATCCAACCGAAAGTTTAGAGTTTACAGGGCTGGATGAGGAAGTGGGAGACAGTAAAGAAGAAAAGCAGAGGAGGATCAGCAGGGCAGCATTTCTGAAGATCACACTGCACTTCCTGAGGAAAATGAAGCAGGGGGAGCTGGCCGATTCTCTGCAAGGCAGTAAGACACTTAAACACCACGAAAAGGGACAACAATGGGGAAATGGAGGAGGTGCATCTTTATTAGCTCGCCATTTGTACAACAAGGCTTCTACCTCTAATTTGTGATTAAACAAATCCCAAATTATGACAAAATCCTTTTGATCTGTCTTTATGTGTAGGCTTATGGCACAATATATTTTAGGATATTTATTCTGAACAAAAAATCTGGTATATTTTTAAAAATGAAAGCACTATTATAGATTATTTTGTTACAGATATTGTTCCCCAATGTCAAGAATGAACTTCCGTGCTCTATTACTTTTGCCATCTGTGATGTAACATCCACCCATTGATGTTGTTGTTTGTTCATTCAGAGACTCATGCCGTCATCTGCGAGCGTAAACTCAAATCTAATCTGAAGAAGAAGTTCCAGTTTTTATTCGAAGGCATCGCTAAAGCAGGAAACCCAACCCTTCTGAATCAGATCTACACAGAGCTCTACATCACAGAGGGAGAGACTGGAGAGGTCAATAATGAACATGAGGTCAGACAGACCAGAAACAACAATCAGATGCGAAGACCTCTGGTTTGGTAACCATATTCTAGGTTATACTGTCAGCCTATTTGCTTATTTTTTAATGGTGGATTCGATTGGTTTGGTTGAGTCATATATTGGGATGGATGTTTTATCAGGTGTAATTATTTGGAGACATAGGCAGTTATCAGCTCTTGAAATTTTTCAGAATGTCCTGGAATGCATATTTTTCCTCCATGTCGTAAGTAGTCTTAATTCTTTTGGTGCCTTCAGGTTCATGTTTCAGTGACGCCTCAGTTGGTGTTAATTGATGATAACTGGTAGTAACGGATGCAGTTTGAATACATCATTGCCTCAAACAGTTTAGCAAAAATGAATATGGAAGAAACCAGTTTAATTATCATGTTTCTATAATGAAATAGAACATGCTGGCCTTACATTGTTTACCCCTTGCTTCAGGGTAGACCATGGAGGAGCCCAGAGACTGAAACCACATCCGAGGAAGTGTAAGTGTTTGTTTTTTATTTTTCCTTTTTATTTTATTTTTTTTATTATTTATTTACGAAAACAACTTTTTATTGGAAAGCCCCACCTCAAACAGTGACATCATTCATTCATTAAAATCCTACTGTTTCAATAAATTGTCTCCTATTGATGATATGTTGAGGGTTTAACCGAATTAATAGTCAAACTGCCAATGAATAATAACTAAATGTGCTATAAATTGTTAATCTATTGACAGACAGACGTAATTGCATCACGTATGGTATATCCTTGATTAAAAGTGTCGTGAAACAGCTTTGATCTATAGACACTTATGTTTGACAATAACAATTTAAAAAAGTAATAGGAGGAAAACTCAAGTATTAAAAGAAGAACTAGAGTTGACTAATCTGTGATAAACTTGAAATTAGATTGGCAGTATTCACATGAAGTGAATTAACCAATGAATGATGGCAATCTCTTTACATGACGTTAGGGACCACATCAGAGTGGAAAAGGAAATCACAGCCTAGGAAAAAAGACCTTTAACTACAAACTTTATTTAAAAGCTTGTTACCCACAAAACCCACAATGTCAGAAAAAAAAAAAAAACAATTTAAAATAAGTAATTTCATCTGTTGATTATTTTATTTCGATTAATCACTTAAATGGTAAAAAATGCCATCACATTTCCCAGATATTCAATTTACAATGATATAAAACAGAGAAAAGCAAATCCTATTTTGAAAGTGTTCACAGATATCTGTTCACATGCTGTTGTATCTGCCTTTGCACTTGTTGACGGCCATGAGAGCATTTATAATCATGTGCCGTCCAGTTTCCACAGTGTGTAAGTACCTCTCTATTTTGAAAGAGTGTCATTAAGCACAGTCACCACCAGAGGTGAAGAGTGGCTGCTATAAGGAAGAGTTCGGCGTAAACACCTGCTCTCAAAACAACTGTACAAAGTGTAAAGGAAGACCCAATAGCTTGTCCATATTTCAAAATAAAAGTTTAAAGCTATAAAGTATTGTAGTTACAAACTGTGACCACTGGGGTACAGCAACTATTCTTTTTCTATACTGATTAAATAAAAACAGGAAACAAAACAGAATGCAAATAGCATGATACCCTAATTTTAATATATTTTCTAGAATATACAGTCAGGTAAACAAGACCTGGAGCTCTTCATTAAAAACACATTAAAAGCCTACACCTTGTCATACGCTTCATGTTTGACATTGGCATCATTCCATTATTATTAAACATTATCTTGAATTTGACTGTAACATAATGGTTTTGATAACTACAAAAGAATATAATTGAACTCAATTTGCACCGAAAATGACCCAGAAGTCAAAGAAAACCTCATGAAAGCCAAGAAATCCATGTAAAAATAGACCCCAACTTAGTGAGAAGCTGATACACACTGTACTAATAATATCATATGGCAACTTTTTTACTACAGATTACGAACATGGCAGATCGGCAACCTGCCATTACAAATAACGGTAGGAACACCCAGTTAAGTATAACAAACTGGATCACTACTCTACTTTGGTGCATTTGACAGGAGTGATCTGTAGAGGAGCAGAGTCGATCCCCTCCTCAGCGGGTCGGAATAAAGGGTAGATCCGGGTCTTTGTTGGGGTGCTGGTGTAATACCTGAGTGCAAATAAATTACGCAGAAATGGAGCACTCTCTGTAAAGGCACATCCCGTGAAGGAGTAGATCAGAGCCCGAGTGTCCACGTTATAGAAAGAGACCAACCCTTCTTCATAATCCACAAACACCCCAACCTTCTGTGGCTGTTCAGACAAGGACAGGTGCACAGGAGGATTTGTGTTGGCCTGGCAACGTCCAAAATACGACCTCAATGTCCAGCATCCGTTTTCAGGGCTCAGGGACAAATCAGCAACTTTCCTGCCGATGGACTCTCTTGCCACGCCGACTTCCCATCCTGTTTGCCTTTCAAGTGCAACTTCGTAGTAGAACCTGCCGGAGGAAAACCCCTCATTTCCAAGGACAAAATGGAGAAACTGGAACCTTGTGGGGTTGTCGGGGACATTTCTCTTTGTGCCTCCATCCCTCACTTGTTTCCCGTCCTCAGAGAGGATAAGGGAGGGGTGTGCTGTGTTGGCGTCCAGAGTCACTGTTACTGCATATTGCTCCTGGATTTTGCCAAGCTCATCGTCAAACGCATTCTTTGTTTGGGTTAGCATCTCTTCCTCAACTATCTCCTCTTCATCTACCAGGTTGACTTCTCTGATAATATTCTCCATCTGTTCGTCGAGCGTCTCCTCCATCTTGGCCACTGCACTCCTCACCATCTCCACCTCCAGGAGAGGTTGGACTCTGACTATAAAGCGGTGCTTTGTGTTTGAAGGGGAGGCGGCGGATGGGAGGTCCTGGAGGAGTCTAAACTCGTCCTCGGCCGTTAAGAGCTCATCCAGCTGGGCACTCGTCCGATTGTTCTCTGCGATCTCCAGCTGCAGTTGTCTGATGAGTGCGTCAGCCTGCTGCTCTGCTGCTTTCTGCTTCTCCTCCAACAGCAGGATCAGCATCACCTTTTTGGTCTGAATGGAGGCCTCCAGAGCAGCGAAGGTCTTGACAATTTCTGCTTTCGTTCTCTCCACTTCCTGCCGATCTTGAACCATTGACTTCTGAAGCCTGTTAGCAATAATGCTTTTCGCATGCAGAGTGTGCTTGACTTGCCTTTTCTTATGCTTCAGCTTAGTTTTCCTCTCTGTAAACTCTTCCTCTAAAGAGATGGCCTCATGCGCCATGTGGTCATCCCTCAAGCAGGCAACGCAAACACAGCTCTGGTCTTTCCTGCAGAAAAACTCGATCACCTTGTTGTGTTTCTTGCACACCCTGTCCTCGAGGGTGTCCACAGGGTTGATCAGCTTGTGCCACTTTAAGGCCTGAACTTTGTGATGTGGCCCCAGGTGAACGTTGCAGTAGGAGGCCAGACAAACCAGGCAGGATTTGAGAGCCTTACGCTTCACCCCATGGCAGAGGTCACAGGTCACCTCTCCAGGCATGGCAGGGGAATTACTGTCGTCCGACGTGTCTCTGATTTCTGTGTTGACTTGCAGCTCTGGAGCTTTGTGGAAATTCTCATTGCACTGTGGACACTGGCTGACGCCACTGAGGGCCGAGTAGTTTGTGATGCAGCTCTTGCAGTTGATGTGTCCGCAGGGAGTGGTGACAGGTTTGGTGAGCACTTCCAGACAGATTGAACACAACAATTTCTCCTTAGACGGGGAAGTGTTGGCTGAGGCCATTTCTGCAGAGGAAAAGAAAGACGAAATCAATAAACAAATCAAAGTTAACAGCTAGACTAAACAGGCGCCTCATAATGCTGCTATCACCTGTGTCTTTTATCTTCCAAAGTCCAACATGTGGTTAAAGTGACTGCTTTGTTAAGGTCAGGGTACCTTCGTGGTCATGCTTTTGTCAGTGTATTTTGTTTATGTTTGGCCATGTATTTTTTAGTTTTGTCCACACCCAATTGTCTCCTACCTGTTTGGCACAGTACATGTTCCCCTTGTGTTATTAGTCAGGTATGTTTTGTCTTTGTTGAGGTCGGTTAAGTCATGCTGTCCAGCTGTGTTTCATTGATCTCTTTTAGGGCCCAATTTAGTTAATAATCCACTTGCTTTTTCCTCCTTTTTTGGGTGGATGAAAACCCCACCTTTTTTTAAATTCAAAAACCTGTTTGTCTTATTATTAATCTTACTGTACTGACACAGAAATACTGGGTGAAGGAGAAAACATGGAGTGGATCTCCACAACTCACCACGGTCAGATCTGAGTCACTTCCTGCACACACATACATGCACCTCTCTGCATTTCATGTGTGTTGAGCAAACATAATTTCAACACGACAAATCATCAGCCTCACAGATACGGGTCAGAAGGGCCCTGACACACCCAGGCCGTCATCATCGATCCGCATGTTGATTATTGATATGAAGACAAGGAGACTCCTGATCCGGTCCGAGACGGATCCAGATCACCGCTAAACCTCACGTCCAAAAAAGTCCGACACTCCTTTTATTCTCTGCTGTGTTTTAAGATAGTTTGGGCTTTAAAATGATAACATTTCTAGTGAAGGATTGCGCATTTTATTTCAGTGAAGGTCTATGATCCAGAGTATCGTTACATGTAATATCATATCTGATGGCACCCTGCTGGGAGTCAAACTCACCTGTTGAGATGTGCGCTTGTAGTTTTCTGTCGGTTGGAAAGCAGCGGAGGACAAATGTTGAGTTTCACTTTAGTTTCCTGAAAGTCCCCCCCCCCCCCCCCCCCCAGTCCCCGCCTCCCTGTGTTACTGTGGGACTTCTGTGTTTGTGAGGACCGACACCAGCTTTACACCTTGGCAGTGATGACTTCTATGGAAAGTTGGAAACGTTGGAATTTAGTTTTATTTATTTTTACATTCAGGACAATTTGGAAAGTAAAGACAGATGTTAAGTATAGTAAATATAAGTCAGACATTTTGGACATTTCATGAGACATAATAAAGACATATTGTGCCTTCTTTCCTTTATTCCAGGTGTATTATATCAGCTTTTAATACGGGCATCGTTTATTTACTTGTGGAAAGTGTTTTTGCTTTACAGAACAAATTAAATCAAAACGTGACGCCAGCAAAGCTTCAGTGACACGAGCTGAATTAAATGGGGGGGGGGGGGGGGGGGGAGAGATACGGAGGGAGAGAGAGAGGGAGAGAGAGAGAGAGAGGGAGAGAGAGAGAGACAGCGGGAGAGAGAGAGAGAGAGAGACAGCGGGAGAGAGAGAGAGAGAGAGAGAGAGAGAGAGACAGCGGGAGACAGCGGGAGAGAGAGAGCCGAGCATCAGTCGGTTTCTGCCGTGGACCCGGACACTCAGAGACTCTTCACCGAACAACCAGCGGCTTGTTTCCAGGTAAGACCCCCCGTGCGCGTGGCTCGACGGGCCGCGGTGTCTCGTGCGGTCTGTGGAGGCAGGTGGAGATGCTGAGGCGGAGGGATGGAGACAAAAACAAAACCTCGGGAATGAATCCCGCTCCCCGTGTCTGACGGACCCTGCTGCGCTTTAGAATCGAGCGTCGTGTGTTTTTAACATGCGGATGAATGTATCACCGCAGCTTCACGCCTTTTCTGCGTGTGCGTGTGTTCATTGTTTGTCTGCGGGGCGTTTTTTCCGCTCCGGTCCTTTACTGCGCACATTGGCACAAAGCGCATCCCGGGCCTGTCGCGCTTCTCCTCTCGTGTTTTTCAGCCTGCGGGATCAGAAACGGAGCTGGAGCGGTGCGGGACGCGCGCTCCGCCTCGTCTGGTCGTGTTTTTGCGGTATTTTGTGCCTTGGTCTGGTTTGTTGTAAAATGGAGGCTGTGATGGAGGAGGAGGAGGAGGAGGAGGGAGGATGCTGCCAGGGCCTCCCTCCTCCTCCCCCAACCTGCTGGTAAACATCACATGGGATTCACACACCCTTCAAATCACCCAAAACCCCCAATGAGACCGTGTTAGTCTATAACTGTGGACCTGGAGGTGTGTGTGTGTGAGTGTGTGTGTGTGTGTGTGTGTGTGTGTGAGTGTTAAAGATGAGCTGATCGTTGGTTATTATGATGGTTTCCATCCCGGCCAGTATTCCCACAGGGACTCCAGTCCTCCAGTCTGTACATCCACTGGACTGCTGGACTGAATCAGCACAAGGTCATTATAAACTCACAGCCTGTGAGAATATCACCCAAAAACATTCATTCTACACACGGTTTTAATTCATCCTCTGGCATGTTATTTAGTATCTATCTGCGTCAGTCCCAGTCGCCTTTATATCATTACACAATTCCAACAATACAAGGTAATAAAGGCGATTGTTGCAGTAAGAAACATTTATTTGGGGAGAACGATGGTTAAAAATCTGATACACAAACTATAATAATCTGATAGAAATGTAGTATTGCTTATTGTAAAGCTTATTTCAGCCCTCTGGTAACAGTTTTCTGTGTGCAGAACTCTCTCAGCTCTTGTTTCCTTATTGAATCAGTCTCATTCTGTGGTCGTGTGCAGGACAGAAGATATAAAGTCGTAGACTGCTGCGAGCTGTAGAGCCGCTGGATGCCTCTGAAGTAACTCCATCTTTGTAAAAATGACGACGTTGTTTGTCTGAGGATGTGGACAGAGATATATTTGCATCCGCTGATAATTGACAATACATTGAATATGTAGTTGTAGAGTAGAGACAAGTTTGTTTCCCAGCTGTGAAACCCGTCCAGGACGTTTCTTGGTTGCCTTTGTTAAAGAAACGTAGAATCTTGCCTCAAAGCTCCAGTGTCGTCCGGGCTTTGGCCGTGATTTTCCCAGTAGATTTGTGAATGTGATTATAACGCCCACCTCCGGTCTCGTGCAGCCACGCTGACTCACACGGTCGCGTTGTGTAACCTTTGTCGTGGCCTCAGCCGAGTCCTGTTCCTGCTCTGTTCGACCAGCTGAGACCACAGATCACACAAAACCCCCCACAGACGCAGAGGCAAATAATCACTTTAAACAGAGCAATGAAACGGACCAGATGTCACAGCAGGAAGTGCGTTTTCGTGTTGTTTTCATGTCATTTTATTCTCAGCATAACATTATTTGTTTTTTTCGTGATCACTAAATAGCTGCTCTGAGATCAGGAGAAAAACGTTTGACCTGAGTCTCGATTGTGTTTCTTACAGTACAGACTTGTGCTGCTGGATAAAACCAGAATCAGACCTAAAATCCTGATGTTTCGATGCATTTGGACGCCTGATGCAACTGACAGCAACTGATAGCTTAGCATGTAGCTGCTGCTGCAGACAGACAGGAGCTGACTCAGATCAGACAGCAACAGAGCTGCTGTTTGTGTGCATTAAACTGCACAGCTCAGACTGTAGACACATCTCATACGCCTCAGCTGACCTCCTACATGATCTGTGAGTGTGTGTGTGTGTGTGTGTGCAGACGGGTAAAGAGGATGGGACTGGTTTAACTGGCTTCGTACTGGCTGAATACTGCAGCTCTGCTCTTTCTGTGGCGTCGCTCACTCTGCAGCCCAGAGAGCAGGTGAAGATGACTCAGGTCTGACGGTTTCTGATACAGTGGGACAGTTTTCATCCCATCACTGCGACCAGGAGCGACCCCTTAAACTTAAACCTACTGTATTGATCAATTGAACTTTAAAAAAGATGTGTCGATCTATTGCTATGTTGGTGCATCAGATTTAAATATGGAACGAGAAGAAATGACAATAACAAAAGTTTAAACTTTCATTAATAAACAGATCAGCATCATGTGTTAAAGGAAAAGTCGGCGTTAAAACACACTTTTTGTCTTAAAATGGAAGGCAGTGCAGCCCGAAGTATCCTGACCGCAGTTCAAACCACAGGATCAGATGAAGAGTTTCCTTGGATTTATGTATTTCCCTCCTCGGATGTCGGATGTTCGAGAAGAAGACGGATGTTCGATGATGGAGGGAGTGGCTGCTTGATGGATTTCAGCATCCCGTCCATTTGCTAAAGTGGAGAGTAGATTTAATCCAGTCGGGGCCTGTCGACAGCTACTGATGGACAGGGAGCCTTACCATTAGCCTTGTTAGGTACTGCCATTATCAGTACAATGCAGAAACCTGCACACACACACACACACACACACACACACACACTCTGGAGCTAAACATAGCACTGGTCTGGTGATGCATGACAGAAAGAGTGAAAACATGGAGGAGCGCCAAGAGGCGGAGGGCAGACTGGCTGGTTTTACCTGAATCCAGACGCCACGAGTCCGCCCCACGCCCTCTTACCAGAACTATGTGCTGGTTCATGGGGGCGGGACCCTGTCGTCTGTCCAACCTACTGATGAGGCGTCAGTAGAGTGAGGAGTGAAATGTTATTCAATCGCTTCTTCGGGTTTCTTCAAGTCAGTTGTCGTGTTTCAGGTCTAGATGCTGACACGTATTACCATACGCAGACCCAGGGGTTAAATATAACCTGCACCACAGGTCCCCTGTAATGTTTTGTATAGTACTTTGTATAATGTCCATCGATGTGATGAGGCAGGAAGAGTTATACAGTTTCTCATGTCAGTGCACAGGACTAATAATTCCTTAGTGACACCATGTGGCGATGCATGGCCACATGACTGTCGCTGCCTTTTACATGTTTATTGTGCTGCTACAAGTTTTTGCTTTCAAGTCTTTTGTCTCAAATAAGTCACGTCTCCAGTTGTAATTTTGAAAATCATGTCCGTCAAAGCTTTAGCTGTGGGGTGTCTTTAGTTTGAGCTTTTGGATGTTGAGTTCGTTTTGATTTTCATCATTAAATCAGTTCAACCTGATCTGCTTCTTGCAGTAATTTCTTATAAAAAAAGGAAATGAAAGAAATAACATTAAATGCAAATTAAAATGTTTAAATGTTTTATTAAAAGTGTCTTCCTTCCTCTCTGACAGGCCCAGCTGCAGCATCCCTCATCATGACTAAAGAGGAGAACCTGGAGGTGCAGGAGAAGGAGAGGCACGACCGGGAGGAGCAGGAGGAGGGCAGGGTCCAGAGAGAGGAGGAGGAGGCCCTGACCGAGGAGGAGGAGGAAGAGGAGAAAGAGGAGGAAGAAGAGGAGGAATATGAGCTAGAAGAGGAGAAGGAGGGGGAGGAGAGGGTGGAGGACGAGGAGGAAGACGAGCAGGAGGAGGAGCGGGAGGAGAGAGAGGAGCAGGAGGAAGAGGGGGATCTGTCGGCCGGCCGGGAGCTCGAGGCCGAGCCGGAACCGGAGCCGCTGTCGGTGTCCGAGTACCAGAGTCCGGTTCACGAGCCACGCCGCCGAGCCATGGTGCACCCCTCCGCCCAGGCTCCGCTGCCCAAAGACTACAGTACGTCATACCACCTTAAATATACACTGTCATACCACCTTAAATACTCACTGTCATACCCTCCTGCCCTGGTATCCTTTACTTAAACACTACAGTACGTCATACCACCTTAAATACACACTCACACCCCTAACTATAGGTTACAGTTTGCCATACCACCTTAAAATCATACACTGAATGTGTGGCGCACAACACATCATCTTTAAAGTGTATTAAACGATTTCAAGTGATTTGCTGTTGATCAGTCGTGGCCAGTTGGATCTGATGTTGTCATGGCAACGCCTTCACAGGGCGGTGGAGTGATGAACCAAAATAAGAGTTTGGAGTTTGGAGAAGGTGTTTTATGTTACAGACGGACGGACGGATGGAGCTTTGATCGATCAGTAGCTTTAAAAAGCTTTGGCATGACTGAATGGACTACAGGCTCGTTGGTATTCATCAGACAAACTCAGCAGGCCGACTCCATTATACTCTGTGTGTGTGTGTGAATACACAGCGGTCCTCCTTAACAGCCTCACAAGCAATTTTCTGTCCTAAATGTGTCTGAAAGTGTAAATGTGAAGCTGTGAGCTGAGTTTTAACAGGTTTTAGCCAGTTATTCACTGATATTTATTACATTCCTGCTGCTACATGTTGACTCCTGTTACTCTATAATGTTATCCCATAGAAATGTGTTTGTTTTTAATTTACTACAAAACTGAGCCAAAAACGAAGCCAAAAAGCAGTTTGTGTACTCTGGCTGTAAATGAAGAAGAGGATTTTCCTTGACTTGGCGGTTACACACCTCCAGTGAATTAATGTATTTATCGTGCTCGGACAGATAGAAACAAACACAGAAACACTTGATTCCTAGAATCTATGGACTGTTGATAATAATCAGGTTTCATTTACATGTACATTTATTCCTCTGACACATGCTTTTGTCAGAAGTGGCGGGTAAATGAGACGAACTCAGAGCACCACCTGTGTCACAAGGTGTGTTGAGTTAGACTCGAGTGCAGAGAAAACCAGATGTTGCCGTACTCTCGTTCAAATATTAGCACTACTTAAAACAAGGGGAGGTCATTCATTTTGAATAGATGCAGCCGCTGAAGGACTCCTGAGCTGTTGAAAGTTTGTTGTCATTGCTCAGACTGCAGAGCTGGCAGGAAGAGAAACTGCAGAGCTCACAGGTCTCTTCTGATCTGATGAGGGGATCTGCTGTTTTACTTTTACTTTCCCTCTGCTCGTTCCTCATCTGTTCATCTTTCCTCTTGTACTTTCCTTCATTCTCCTTTTCTGTTCCTTGCGTACTTATTTCTGGTCTCGTTGTCTCTGGTTTACTAACTAACTTCCCTCCGTCCGTCTCCAGCCTTCACCTTCTTCGACCCCAATGACCCGGCCTGTCTGGAGATCCTCATGGATCCCCAGACCACCATCCCGGAGCTGTTCGCCATCGTGCGTCAGTGGGTTCCCCAGGTGCAGCACAAGATTGACATCATCGGCAACGAGGTGAGAACACACAAACACACCAACACACTGAACACAGTTTAAATTTACAGTAATTTATGAAATAGAAATACCAAACACTTCTGCAATGTGAGGATTTGCATATTTTCTTTTCTTTTCAGTTAAGTTCTTTTAGTGTAAAACAGTGGAACAATAAAAACTAATGTGCACAAGGAATTATAACATTTAAAAAATAATAGAATAGATAAAATACAATAAAAAATGCTGAACTACAAGACCTGAGGAATGTTCCTGACTTCCTGCATGCATTTCAACAAACCATGTTGCGTTTTATAAATCAGTGAAAGAATTTAGAACTGAGAAGCAACAAACATAAAGCCTGGGTGAAATGTTTTCTCTCCTTCTGGTCCGAGGCACCACTGGGCAGCAGAGTCCTGAATAAAGTGTATAACAGATTTACGGCTTTCTTTAGACGGACAGGAGAGCTGTACAGTAGTCTGGCCTGCGAACAGCAACACAACAGAGGCTGTTAAAGCTGCAGCTCTCTGTTGGCTGCTGGCACAAACTTTTAACCCGTCGTGTTTAACTGCACATCTGTATCGCCTGCTCGACGTCTGGCATCGAGCCTGAATCCACACTCGGCTGTCATTGTCACATTGACCCAGATTCAATCCTCTGGACACATACACACACACACACACACACACACACACACACACAGAGGCAGATAATGAACAATGAAATCCCTGTGAGCAGCGTGATGTTGGTATCAGAGCTGTGAGAGAAAACGCTGGACTTCACATTTCACATTTCATTCTGTTCAAGACACAAATCATGATCCAAATTTTACAATAATAATAATAAAAAAACAGGATTTAAAGCCAGACTGTTGTTAACATAAAGGGTCTGACCATTAGAGACTTCCTAACGCTTCCCTTAACCTGAAACATAATTTTAACTGGTGGAGACCTCCTTTTTGTCCCAAATGGGAGGTGAGTCCCCACAATGTCAGTAACACAAGCACATAAAAATGATAATGACCCAGTTAAAATGGCTGCATGGACTTGAAAAATGAGAGAGAGAGAGAGAGAGAGAGAGCTGAGAGAAAGTGGTGCAGAGAGAAACAGAGAGAGAGAGATGGAAAGTCATTGAGACTCCACTGTGACTCAGCAGGAAGCTGACTCAGCCTGGAGGAGTAAAACACAAGGAGCAGACAGTGACACGACTCAGGAAGAGTGACAGTCGCTTCCATGTTCACAGAGGCCCTGTTTATAAGCCTCGTATCATTATTTTTTACTTAATGTGGAATCAAGGTGGTGTATAAAATAACTAAAGATTAAATAAACATAACCCTATTCAACAGTATGTAATGTGGTTCACTCCAAACCTCTACAGAAGGATTATAATTAAAACTAAAACATGTTTTAAGGAACAGCACATCCTACAATCCCAAGAACATTGTGAGTTAATGCTGGCACCATCGTTGACTGTATATAATTATTTAAAATACAATTATTTAATATATGTATATATATTTTAATACGAAGGCAATGTGCTGTTTAAATAAGTGAAAACACAACAGGGAACTGCCAGCACACTCTTTCGTGTTTGATTAACTGAAGACAAATCACTGAGGAAATGAGGATCATACTAAATTATCCAACTTACAGTAAAAGCTGCTGTGACGGTTTCTCTTCTCTCACTGAGGTTTTCTGACATTGAACTGAGATGGTGCTGGGACAGGTGCAGGAGTGAAATGGCAGCGAACATATAAACCAGTGTTCTCCTTCTGCTGTCCTCCTCAGATCCTGAAGCGTGGCTGCCACGTGAACGACCGCGACGGTTTGACCGACATGACGCTGCTTCACTACAGCTGCAAGGCTGGAGCTCACGGAGTTGGTGAGACACTTATTTAATATGGATCCAGTCAGTCTGACACAGCCCTGCTCGACTGCACTGCAGCATGTATAGGAAGGTAATCAGTTCAAGGACAAGCCTGCCGTTATCTTTCAATTTTTAAGAAAATCGTATCAAAAGAAGTGATTATACTTACAGATATAGTCTGTTTAGCCGAAGCTTGACAGAGCTTATTCCTCTATGCGTAGAGTCACGAATTGGCCTTAACAATCTGTACGATGTACAGCACCTTCTGTCCTTAGACCCTCAATTCAGATGAAAACCCCACAAAATAACCTTTTTAATAGGACAGAAGGGACAAACGTCAGGAACAGAGGTTTATCAGATCAAACACAATACGTCCTAGAAATGGTATAAAGTCCAACATCAGGTGGTGAGTTCGGTCCTCACTGTGTGTGCAGGCGACCCGGCGGCCGCGCTGCGTCTCACCAGCCAGCTGATCTCTCTGGGCGCCGACGTGAGTCTGAGGAGCCGCTGGACCAACATGAACGCCCTGCACTACGCCGCTTACTTCGACGTCCCAGAACTGATCCGAGTGCTGCTCAAAGCCACTAAACCAAGAGGTACGCACACACACAGACCACATCGCTGGATCACACACTGTGAACAATCGACTTACTCACTAAACACTGGAAGCTGCAGCTCAGGAGCGGAGGTTAGTCTGTTATTTCTTCCTGTTTGTCGTCTCCACAGTGTTGAACTCCACATGCAGTGATTTCCACTATGGTACAGCTCTGCACATCGCTGCCTCCAACCTCTGCCTGGGTGCAGTCAAATGTCTGCTGGAGCACGGAGCCAACCCCACCATCCGGGTAAAAACACTTCACCTTACACTCTTCTGTCTGACATGTGTTCGTGTTAGCAGTTTTCTGTTTGCTCTAACCAGTAGGTTACAACCGACACATCCGTCTTTCCGACCTCATTTTCTGTCTTTTCAGAAGCCATCATTGAGCGCTACAACCTGTCAAATAGAAATATTCTAGATATCTTGTGCATCATTTTATATAAGATTTATTTAGATTTTATTGATTTGGTCCTTGCACACTCGTTTTGAACTCGTTTTGCACTTGAATGTACCCGTGCGCTCTTAAATGTCGACTTTCAGATTGATTAATTGATCGAACTAAAAAAAGGTCTGGGCTGCCTTCGCCCCCTCTCTCCCTGCAGAATGATAAGGGCCACGTTCCAGCGGACGTGGTCCCTGACCCCATGGACATGAGCCTGGACAAGGCGGAGGCCGCCATGGTGGCCAAAGAGCTGAAGCAGCTGCTGCTGGACGCCGTCCCCCTGAGCTGTAACCTTCCCAGAGCCACGCTGCCTAACTACGACAACATCCCGGGAAACCTGATGCTGACCTCACTGGGACTGAAGCTGGGAGAGCGCGTGCTGCTGGACGACATGAAGGTCAGAGGCTTTCATTAGTCTGTCCACAGGCTGAGATTAACGCCAACGGTTCTTATACAGATACTGGAAAAAATGTGTTGATGTATTTTAAAGTAGCTGATGGTAAATAAAAATATGCTTTTCTTTATTAGATAAAATGTGCACAGAGACGTAGGGAACATACAGTACAACCAGTTGGAATTGGCAATTAAGTTTTCTATTGAAGTTACATTTAGGTATGTGTAATAATAATAATCAACTTTCATTCTGAATGAGCGAGTGATCGCCTCTACCTGCTCAAGAATGAACTAGATCATGTCCAATCAATTTAGCTCCTTGACAAATCAAATCTCAGTTATTACCAGCTCACGTTTTAGTTTCAACCCAGGTCTGCAGGAGAAAGGAAAGCAACATAAACCTCCAAACTCAGAGATCTGTAAAGGATCTGTCTTACTTTCTGAAAAGAAAGATAGAGCATCACTGCATCATACGAACAATAGATTACCTGTTACGTAAAAAGCACGTACGTAAAAATGATCACAAATGGTTAAATCTGGCAGTCCCAAGGTAGCTCTCAGCGGGGGCCTCGGATTCACAGTTTGCAAACGAGTCTAATGCAATAATCGACAGAAACAAGAAGCACAGCGGCGAGCTGCTCGCACCGAATGAGTTCCACCGTGCACAAGTATTACACTGGCTGTGTGTTGGTTGTCCTGGATTGGCGAGCTGGGGGGTGGGGGGCTCCTTCAATCACATATGTTGTGGTTGCAGCTAGAGAGGAAGATGTGCGACCAGTTACCAACAAGGAACCCCACAGTGTTGTTCTTATACATGTAAAAGAGACTCACAGATGGTCAAACTGCACTAAAGTTACAGGAACCAGAAGCTCCTGTTGGCTTCAGCGTGAACCTGAACATCAGTTTTCCACTGGTGGTGGTTGGGGGAGAATAATGGGGCTTGTTGCTGATGCATTTCCTTTCCCACCCTTGTTTAGTTTCCAAATAACTGTAATTTCTTTTACAGCCACATGCACTATTAGTTTACATTTTCCACTGAAAAAAGAAAAGGACACATGTACTGTACAAGGTGTATTAAAACAGCTATTGAACAATGTAGAAACGTCCGTAAGCAAGACACGGAGTAGAGTCCACTTCCAGGCCTGATGATCTTTAAACTGTACGAGGAACAAATAAAATTGGTGTATCCAGAAGTGCCTAGTCAAAGGTAGCCGGACTTGCTTGGATCGAACTAGTTTGTACGACATATCTTTCACCTGCGTCGGCAGGCGGACTGGAAAGCCTGCCGCCAAAGAGAGGGGCGAGACCAGATGTATAGTACATATACTATAATAGTATATAGTTGGTTAAATATACACAAGAAGAAATTCAGATTTACGCCTGCTAGTGAATGCATTCTTGCATTAAAGTTGGGGGTTGTTTTGTGTGATGGCTGCCGTGCTGTCATGGCTGCCGTGCAGTATGAGCTCTGAACAGTGTGTTCTCGCTGTGTACACTCACTGTAGCTCCCGAGAGACCAGAGCAGAGACGACAGCCCGCCTTCAAACCTCAAACAGGTTGGTTGGACCGGGCGCCGGCTGGAGCGCAGACTAACTGAACTGACTCACCACTCTGACAACACGTTCTCTTCCTGTCACATGACCAATTAAGATCCGTTTACCTTCACTCCATCTGTAGCGTTGATGTATGTGCTGCGGTACATTTCCTCCCTCTCCCTTTCATAAAATCCAACAGCAGACCCCTCAGACTATCTGCCTAAACGCAACCTAACCAGCTAACGGATCTCTGCAGTCATGTTTCAGGCGTGGAAGAGAGTTCACGTCTGACGTCAGAGCTTTATCTCTCTGTCTCTGTTTCAGACCGGCACTCTGAGGTTTTGCGGTACTACAGAGTTCGCCAGCGGTCAGTGGGTCGGCGTGGAGCTCGATGAGCCGGAGGGAAAAAACGACGGCAGCGTGGGTGGCGTCCGCTACTTCATCTGCCCCCCTAAACTAGGTAACAGCTGCTACCATGATGCCTTTAAGCAAGTCACCCCTGCAGAGAGTTTGCAGTTTGTATGTATGAATATGGAAGGCTAGGTAGAGCTACAGCCACATTAAACATTTAAAGGCAACCAGTGTTTCATAAACATAATGGAAATTCAGCTTTCTGCTTAATGTTTAAATATCTGGTGCAGTGATGACAATGTTGCATATATGTTTTTTGTCATATTGCTGCCATCTGCTGGACTGGACCTTTGGAGCTGGAAATCACTAATCTTAGATCTGAAACAGAGCAGCTAAAAGGCTCTGCTTCTCTAATAATAAGCTCTAATTCTAGCAATAAGCTCTCTAACAATAAGCTACAGTTATTGATAGTGCGAGAAATTCAAACAGGGACCTGTGTCTTCTCTTGATTGGCTACTGCTTTTTTTAAAATTGGGATCGAAAATAAAGTAAAGAAAAAAGAATAAGAATAAAGAAAGTTTTTGCCATCATTTCATTTTATTCTGTATGACTTGAAGTAATATTGACATGGTTAGTAGTAAAAGGAAGGACATGGTGAAGATCAAACCAGAGCTTAAAGCAGAGTGAATAATGGACAAACACGACTCCAACGGGACGATATTGTCGGTCTGCGCCAGGTGGCTTTGATGTTTGAGTGCGTTTTGTCATTTTCTGCCTTGCAGGTATTTTTGCTCCGGTGTCAAAGATTTCCAAAGCTGTGGATCAGACACCTTCATCTGTCACCTCCACCCCCCGAACCCCCCGCATGGACCTGGCATCCCGCCTCGCTGGAAAGACCAAGAAGAAGGAGAAGAAGGAGAAGGAGAGAGAGAAAGGTATCAGATATCTTCAAACTGGAATCACAGCATTTTGGAAAAGAGCATTCAATTGATTGTTTATTGCCGAACCAGGTGTGAGTGTTTGTGGTTCAGTATGTTGGTATCAGCCCATGTACTCAGTGTTATAGAGTGTGTTTACTGTGTGATCTCAGCCCAGAAGAAGAAGACGTCAGTAGCCAGTCTGGATCCAGAGGGACTGAATGTGGAAGTTGGAGATCAGGTGTTGGTGGCCGGACAGAAAAACGGCACCGTTCGCTTCTATGGAAAAACCGACTTCGCTCCGGGTCCGTCTGCTGCTCTTCAGCTCATTCTCTATAAGCTGTACACTGTAGCTCAGTAGGCTTGTTAGCAGCACTTGACATTTGATTCTGTTTAAATTAAGTTGTCATTAATCTAGAACCAGATTTTTTTTCATTCTTAGCTGATCTGTACCAGCACTGAACCTTCAGCCAAGAAAATAAAAAAATAAATACATATACTTTCATTTTACACAGTATTACACAAATACAAGTGAAACATAGGGAGAATTGGGCAGATTATCTGGGCTCTTTGTTTTTTTTCGTGTTATTACAGTTCTTATTATTTTACTTATTGAGTGAATCTAAATGAATACTTTTATAACACTGCATTTGGCCTAACAAATGTTAAACTGTATGTGTATGTGAACTATGCTGCTCAATAACACCTTTTTTGGGGAGAAAAAACAAAATAGGATTTTTTTTATCTTCCTTCTTCTCATGAGGCTGTAGACTGTCTGCCTTTTCCTTCATGAGCTGTTTGCGTCCCTGCAGGTTACTGGTTTGGTATCGAGCTGGATCAGCCGACAGGAAAACACGACGGCTCGGTGTTTGGAGTCCGCTACTTCAGCTGCCTGCCCAAATACGGAGTGTTTGCTCCGCCCTCCCGTGTCCAGAGGTGAGACAGTTACAGCAGGATATAATCAATGGAGAATATAGCAGGACGTTCAGACCGGTGTAGTGCTCCATTATAAACTTTTACTTTAGTTATGTTTTCTTCCTCTACAGAAGCATCAATATGTTAAAGCATCAGTAAACTTTCATTGTTGTTTTGTCAGAATCGGAGGTCCTAAAGACGGCTCGCAGAATGACAAATCCATGGTGAAGAAAGTCCACCAAGTCACCAGTAAGTCTGTTTCATTGTTGAATCCGATTGATTTACAGGATCTGATTTATAAACCTGGAAAAAGCATCACTGGGTTGTTAGTTTGTGTTGTGAGGGCGGTTAGAGCTTACTGACCGTTACATGTAGTTAATGGTGATGTCACCCTTGTATTACTGTCACTAACAGACTGTTATTTGTTTGTCTGTGTCCTGCAGTGTCGCAGCCCAAGCGTAACTTCAACACGATGCGTTCCCCTAAAGACCTGACCTCTGAGAGCTCCATATCCAGGTGAGAACACAGAGTGGCAGGCTGCTGATAACCCGTCAGGCTACGTTCACACTATCTCAAGGGAGTTATGACTAATAATATGACTATATATAAATATATATGACTATTCATTTTTATACCATTTTGCTACTAATACTTAAGTACTTTTAGATACTTTTTCAATGTAGAACTTTATTTTTATATTGCAGTATTGCTACTTTTACTATCTGAATGAGAGTTAAATGAGAGTTGGTTGTATGAGGGTTCATGGTCGATATAGCAGTATATCCATCTTGTCTGTGTTTAATCATCTTGTAGAACAGACTTTGGTTCATGTGATATTTGCTTTTTTCTTTCACTTCTGTGATATTAACCTGTGTCAGATATATGTGAACTTTTAGAGTTTCCCAGTCATAATCACAATTATATTAATTATATAATGTTGACGAGGAAAGTCTTTAGAAGTCAGAAATTATTAATGACTTTAACTCCAGCATGACGTGAATGTGTCACTTCCCTGTTTAAATGTTCATGAAACAATAAAACATCTGAATTTGAGAAGCTTTTACCAGGCGGTGTACTAAAACCGCTGTTTCCTCCTCCTCTTCTTCTTTTTTCCTCATCCTTCAAAACTCCTCTTCTCCACGCTCCTACTTCTTCCTCATCTTCACCTCCTCTTCCATCCCCTTATCTTCACTTTATCTCCCTGCTCCTTTCTTCTTCTCCTCCAGGTTGCTGTTCTGCTGTTGGTTTCCGTGGATGCTGCGTGCTGAAATGCAGTCCTAACCACATCCTCCTCCTCCTTACTTCCACCAGATCGATCTCTCCACTCTCCTTTCTCTTCATCTTTTACTTTTCTCTCTCTTAGTCTCTTCAGACTTTCCCTGTCGTTGGTCAAACTTCTAGTACTGAAACCCCGTCTCTCTTACTCTCAGCCCAAATCCCTCTAATTTAGCCGTTCTATAGCAAAATCTATAGTGCCTTGTATCTGATCAAAATGTCCTGCATTCCTTTAATAATTTAATGCGAATCCAGCTCTGCTAAAGCAATTCCCCTAAAATATTCTCTTTACCCCTCAACACATCTTATTATTGTGTTTCAACAAGTTCTCATCTCATTGTCTCAGCTTGGTATTCGTCCATGTTGTATCTTTGTTTTGGGGGCAGAAAAACTGCTGTTCAGTTTCTTTAAGGACAACAAAAACCACATAACTTTAGTTTGTGCTGCTACATGTTTTCATTTTTGCTGCTATTCAATTTGGGTCTCACCAAATCTGGAAATGAACGCCAAGGTTGGCTCCAGCTATCTTAAAATGAGGAAATAATGCAGATGTTTTGACTGGCGGGTGGCAGTTCACAAAAAATGTATGTATACTCATCAAATCCCATAATATGCTCTGCATAAGTAGCCTGGGAACCAGAAGAATCTGCAAGCTCATGTTTTATTTGCTCTGGCAGATACGTCTGCCCCCCCTCCCGTTCAGACAGTTTGTAGTGGTCCTTGGCAATGGAAAATGAACTGAGAGGTTCCAGACTAATATGCATTTACGAATAGGCCTGGTGATGCCAGGCTACTGCACAAGTTCCACAACACAAACTACAATGACATTTGCCAAACAAATGGTATGATTGTATACTATTACACTCCAAACTGCATCTCACACTTATGTCACATTGAGAATTTCAAGTGACAGTTTCAAACACAACAATGTGTGAAAATGATGTAGCTCAAATCGTTTGCGCACTTCCATAGAAAATGTTTCAGGTATCAAGTTGTAGTGCTGGACCCAGATCTGGCTGTCGCCTCCTCACTTTTCATCTGAGACCAAGAACTTCATTTAACGCCTGCTGTTGTGTACATTTACAGTCTCTCCCTCCTCCCAGTACAATAGATCCTGTTGAGGCCGCCGACATGGACACTCCTGAAGACACACTGAACGTGTTTCGGAGCAGCCTTGAGTCGAAGAATAGTTTCTCCACTCAGAGAACCATGGTTACACATGTAACAGCGAGTGTAAAAGTCAGCGCTTTAGATCCGCTCATAAACCTAGAAAACTTTATAACTTTAGACTTTGTGAAGAACTTCTATCACGTGCATGCTTTAAACTCAGATGTCAAACTGAAAACAGGGTTAATCATTTACTGACTGTATTGTATTTTATCATAGTGTTAGTTATATTTTTTTATCTTTCAGGTATATGTAACAGGCCTAATTTAATCGTTGGGATGTGAGATAACAAAATGGTTCTTCTGGTCTCCTTCACATACAGGGAACGCCACTTTGTAGTTAATGTGGACGCCAACTTTTAATCACAGCAAGTTGAACTTGATGTAGCTGCACAGCTTGAAAATAAAGTTTCTTTAAGTTGTTGCCCTTTCACAACAAATCCAAAAAGAAAACAGCTGGATTGGACTTTTTCCTTCGTTACTTTGAAGAAGAAAAAAGTTTTAGTTAATAGATGAAGTACTGTAGTTAGACATTATAGTGACTGAAAGCCTTAGAATAACTGTCAATATTAATCAGTGTATTGCCAAATAGCAACATTAGTCCATCTAGGTAGTGTTAAAATACAGTGTATTATAGAAATCTTATAACGAGCTGCAGTCGTAATCTGTCGTTAACCAAAAGTGCTAACAGATCCAAAACGATGACTTTCTTTGATGCAACTTCAAAATCAAAAAGTGTTTTCAGCCCCGCTACATGTGATATTAATGTTTTTGCGTTGCTGCCGTTAAGCTTACGTCTGAAAATAAGCTTCATTTAAAGTCAATCAGCTTTAAAACAACATTTACTCCGTTTGGATTTGAATATGTGTTTGCGATAATCAGTTGTACAGCTCTGTGTCCCTTCATCAAACATTAATCTCTCCATCTTGAGGTTTTTTTATTTCCTTACATAGGAATTTAAATCCTGGATAAACTCTCCAGTCCATGATATTCGTAAAGGTTTTCCTCTCCGTTTCTCTTCCCTCCTTCTCTCATCCCTCTCTCTCCATTTAAATAAGACCTCGTTTTGTGAATGTGAGCATCTGCGAAAAGACAAGACAAAAACACAAGTTAAACTTACGTGTGTGCTTAATGTTAAAATCTCTCTTGAAGTATGTGTATAATTGAAAACAGCAATATGTAAACAGCGTACCTATCTCTGTGTGGAAATGGTCCCTGTGTTAATGTCTCTTTACACTCTGTAAGCACACTAATACAGAGAGATGAACACGCTCACACTCTGATGGCCGAGGCTGCCGGGGACGAGACGCTCGCAACTACCAAACAACAAATGTTGGCACGCTTTCAGGCTGAGGAGATAACCAGACAAGTGAAAAGAAACCAGTCTGTGGAGGTACATTTACACCTTAGTGACCGGTAGATTCAAAAGGTCAAGAGCCAGTGATTGTTTTGTTGTGATTTTTCACTTTTTCTTTCGGCAAAGTGGCCACAGCAGCAAGTTAATATACAGTTAACTTTACACAAAAACAAATAGTATGTAAACCAAACTTTGGATCCTCAGTTTATCCTCAGTTTATGACCATGAGTCAACATTCACATTTATTCAGACAGATGTATTTTGTTTCACAACTCCAGAAAGACTGATTATACTTGAATTTTGTATTTTTTAGGACGTAACATACAGATCTTAGAGATCCAACTGCAAGGTACCAAAGCTGTAAAACCCTATCCATCTGTCTGTATCAGTGTAAACTAACAAATTCTGAGTTGTAATCTTTTTTATAGAATTTTATGTTTTATGATTTGACAATTATCTAGTTGGTTGGTTTATATGCAGATGGCACATTTCTCCAGTTTTTAAAGAAAAGTTACCCGAACATTCACTTTCTTGTAAAAAATAAAGAGAAAACAACATTGAAATTTTGATAAAATCCCAAAATTGGTTCTTGAGTTTTGAAATCCACCTGAAACTTCACTCTGGTTGTGTCTATGTAGATTCAGAGTTCAGAGTGACAGTAAAAAACTGGCACACTGAACTTTGTTGTTGGTTTGCTGAGTATTTCTCTCATTTAAACTTTGTGCTCTGCAGCCTCGGCTAAAGGAAACATTTTGTGGTTCCTCCTGCACACTGCTGTTGATAATTGTTGTTTTTGTGCCCGTGGAATCAGCTTCAACATTATACTAATGATAACTACAGCGCATCAGGTGTTCAGTTTAGCTCAACCAGCTGCAGAGTTTAGTCAGGCTGTGATCGAACAAAAGCTTTTCATCCTCGCTTAAACTCAAAGCTTAGCTCTGAGCGTCGCTGCTACATAAGACAGCGAAAGATAAAATGGTGCAAGTAGCCCTTCACCCAACTCGTAAGCTTTGTTACCAGTTGTAGGTTGAGTTATGTGACGTCCTGATAGGTGAACAGAGCACTGATCAGTTTAGCATTTTGGACACAATTTACTGTCCTGGTAGCACTTATGTTGACGTGTTTTTGGCCCAACAGTCTGTAGTTCAGCTGGTTTAATTAGCTTGTTAAGGTGAAGGTCACAGCTAAATGACAAGAACTGGGGGAAAGGCCTGGTTAGTGATCCAATCCAGTTCCTCCCTTTCTTGAATTCGGTAAAGTAGCTTTCCAGGGATGAACATTTCCTTAAAAATGGAATTTCCTGAAAACTGCAGTCTGTTTTGGGAAACTGCAACAAATGTCCTTCAGGTAGCTTGGACTACTTTGGCACAATTGCCCAAAATTCATTGTTGCACGATGTCCCTGCAAATTCCAGCTTTGTTCAGGGATGAGATGAATTTGAAATTGTGTACACAGCGGACCTTGGCATTCTCCTAAAGGCTCACAGTTAATTAAATAAAAATAAATAAAATGAACTTGACGTCAACGGTTATCGAACCAAGAAATTCAGATTTTCCATGTCTGTGTAACTGAAGTCAGACTTAAACTCCACTTGGAAATGTTCTGGAAGACAATTTCTTGAACATGTGAGAAGCTTGATGTCACGTTAACACGGTATGCAGATGACTCACTGCTTTACCTCCCTATATTCATGCTATCGGCTACGTTCCCCTGCCATCCCATCCAAACCTGAACAAAAGAGCCTGATGTACTGAAGTATCTTCACACGTTGTAGTTTACATCTGTTTATAATTTCACACACAGGAAATGTTTTGCTACAAATGCACTGTTGCAGCACGCCATTCAATGCTAAAGCTCCACAGCGTCGGGATCTGCAGACTCCTTCATTCTAAGTGAACATAGACTTCAGTGGACCACAGTGATGGTGAGGTTTGTCTTTGTACAGTAAACGTACAGTACAGTCAATATGTCCCAGTGAAGCCTCTGTTGTTTGAACAGTGTTCTTATGCTGTGTAAATGTGGAGCTTTCTCTGGTTATGACTAAGTGTCACTAGTGACTAGTCTCACAACAAAGAAAATGTTACATAAGCTTTCCTCATTACATATTCACTATTTATTTTGATCCATTTAAAGGATTACACTGGTTTTGCCTGTTTTGGCTCTTACACTACAAACTACTGGCTTATTTTCTGCTGACTCATATCCTTAAAATTCTTTCAAATTTCAGATTTATTTCCTTGTTTCCAGCAAGCCTTTGGTTCCAGGTCATTTGTAAGAAAATTAAAGCGAAACCTTTATGTCAAAATTTAATAATTTAAATATTTGTCTCAACTCCACCTGGTGACGTATTCAAGAACTCCAAGACAAGTCTGCAGAGCCACCCAACATATTATTTTAATCTAATGTGATTTGTAGTTGAGAGGCTTAAACATTCAAAATCACTGGTTTTGTCCTTTAAATCCTCTATAATATCGATCGGTGTATGTGTCTGAGAATATAATGTTGAACTCATTCTCATAGAAACTAACTCAGCACTGGTTGTTTTAACATTAATAAGTCTTAAGAATATACAGTATATAGCCTATATTTTGATAACTTCACTAAGTGTACTTTTTGTTCTCCGGTTTTGTATTGTGTGTGTGTTACTTTGTGCTTGGTTACAGTCCGTGTGTGTGAGTAACTCCTGTTTTTAAAATTGTGTGAAGCTGACGGATGTTAAAGGGGAAACAGGGGAGAACGAGCATCGGACATCCTCATCCTAACAGATACTCACTGCATGCTCTCTCTCTCTCTCTGTAACTTTCTCTCTCAGTATTTTCTGATTTGGGTTTTTCGATATGTGTATCTTCTCTTTCTCATCAGCATGGAAATGCTTCTAATAATTACAGTGACAACTGTATGAATATAATAAAGAATTTGATGTTGTTTTTCTACCTCTCCTGTCCGTTGCTTTTACTCACAGAAGACTTTTGGAGGTTATATTTTAATCACACCAACAGTTAGGTATAATGAAGTCTGTTTTTAAAGCTTTATCCATCCTTTCATACACTATTGTGATTGAGCAATTTTCCTTTGACATCATTTATATGTGATTTCCAGCATAATTGGTGTGAATGCTGAAGGCACAACATATGTATTATTCAACATTCAAATCCCATTAATACTTATTAAAATATTCAACTTTGTTTAAAACTTAATTATAATGAAAGTCAATGAGCAAAACATTCAGAACCATTCATCTTCAAAGTCTTCCAAATCCTTCATACTTTCACGTAAAAACGTCATTCTAACATTAAAATGAACAACACTTTGGACATTCATAAATTCAACTCTTTTATATCATTCATACTTTTTACACAACCTCCTTTCAAAAATCATGAAAATTTCAGCCCTTCTGACATTTTTCCATGAGTGTGTGTGGTGGAATGGTCAAAGCTACAGTGGAGGACCTACCTGGTCGAGTGGGGAGGAGATGGAAACTCAACTCAAAATTTCTACTGAAATTGCTCCCAGTGCCACAATTTTCACTCCTCATACGTGATTTTACATCAGAACGTATGAAAATTTGTTACAGTTGCAGAAATGTTGCCACGGTAGCAATCGGACCTAAACTTTTGGCTCTACGACTCCTCAAGTGACAGGTGTACCAGCCAAGAGCTGCATATACTGCAATGTTAACTGAGACCAGGAAGTAGAGGAGGGGAAAAGTGCTGTGGGCATCACCATGGCAACCACTGACTGCAGCCTGACACACACACACACACACACACACACAGACATACACACACACACACACACAGACACAGACACACACAGACATACACACACACACACAGACACACACAGACATACACACACACACACAGACACAGGATTTTTACATTTTTAAACTTTTTCAAGCATTTTTCAAGTCTAATCTGCTCATTCATACTTTCAGGTGTAAACTCTAATCAAACCAGAAAATCTTGAAGATCTTTTATACATTCTCACTTTTATTCAACTTTTATCTCCCATTCATAATATTTAGACCATTTCCCACTTTTCTTACTAATTCATACTCCCTCCAGCTCCTTCAACCAAATTCAATCCAGCAGTCCAGTTTAGCGCCAGCCTTTTAACAAACATTCAACTATTCCACATCTTTCACATCACATCTTTGTTGTTTTTTTGTTGTTTATAGTGTTGTTTTTGTCATTTTTTTGTTGTTTTTTGTTGTTTTTGTTGTTTATAGTGTAGTTTTCTGTTGTTTATAGTGTCGTTTTTCGTTGTTTTTGTTGTTTTTTGCCGTTTTTGCTGTTTATAGTGTCGTTTTTTGTCGTTTTTTGGTCGTTTTTGTTGTTTATAGTGTCGTTTTTTTGTTGTTTTTTGCCGTTTTTGCTGTTTATAGTGTCGTTTTTTGGTCGTTTTTGTTGTTTATAGTGTCGTTTTTTTGTTGTTTGGTGTCTTTTTTTGTTGTTTTTGTTGTTTATAGTGTCGTTTTTGTTGTTTTTTTGTTGTTTATAGTGTTGTTTTTTGTTGTTTGTGTTGTTTTTTGTTGTTTGTGTTGTTTTTAGTCGTTTTTGTTGTTTATAGTGTTGTTTTTGTTGTTTATAGTGTTGTTTTCGTCGTTTTTTGTCGTTTTTGTAGTTTTTTGGTCGTTTTATGTTGTTTATAGTGTCATTTTGTCGTGTTTTTCATCGTTTTTGTTGTTTATAGTGTTGTTTCTTGTTGTTATTTTGTTGTTTATAGTGTCGTTTTTTGTTGTTTCTTGTCGTTTTTGTTGTTTATAGTGTCTTTTGTTGTTTTTCATCGTTTTTGTGTAGTTTTTGTTGTTTTTCTGTCGTTTGTTGTTGTTAATAGTGTCTTTTTTTGTCGTTTTTGTTTTTTGTGTCGTTTTTTGTTGTTTATAGTGTAGTTTTTGTTTTTTTGTTGTTTTTGTTGTTTATAGTGTTGTTTTGTTGTGGTGTTTTGTCGTTTTTGTTCTTTAAAGTGTCGTTTTTTTGTCGTTTTTGATGTTTAAAGTGACGTTTTTGCTGTTTTTTCATCATTTTTGTTGTTTATAGTGTCGTTTTTTATTGTTTTTGCTGTGTATAGTGTCGTTTTTGTTGTTTATAGTGTCGTTTTTGTTGTTTTTTAGTCATTTTTGTCGTTTATAGTGTTGTTTTTATTGTTTTTGTTGTTTATAGTGTCGTTTAGTTGTTTAAAGTGACGTTTTTGTTGTTTTTTCGTTTGTTTTTGTTTATAGTATCGTTTTTGTTGTTTATAGTGCCGTTTTTGTTGTTTTGTTGTTGTTTAGTGTTGTTTTTTGTTGTTTATAGTGTCGTTTTTGTTGTTTTTTCGTCGTTTTTGTTTATAGTGTCGTTTTTGTTGTTAATAGTGCCGTTTTTGTTGTTTTGTTGTTGTTTTTTCGTCGTTTTTGTTCATAGTGTCGTTTTTGTTGTTTTTTTCGTCGTTTTGTTGTTTATAGTGTCGTTTTTTGTTGTTTATAGTGTCGTTTTTGGTTTTTTTTCGTCGTTTTTGTTGTTTATAGTGTCGTTTTTGTTGTTTATAGTGCTGTTTTTGTTGTTTTGTTGTTGTTTAGTGTTGTTTTTTGTTGTTCATAGTGTCATTTTTGTTGTTTGTTCGTCGTTTTTGTTGTTTATAGTGTCGTTTTTTCATCGCTTTTGTTTTTTTTCGTCGTTTTGTTGTTTGTAGTGTCGTTTTTTGTTGTTCATAGTGTCGTTTTTGTTGTTTTTTCGTCGTTTTTGTTGTTTATAGTGTTTTTTTTGTTGTTTAAAGTGTCGTTTTTGTTGTTTTTCGTTTGTTTTTGTTGTTTAAAGTGTCGTTTTTGTTGTTTATAGTGTCGTTTTTGGGTTTTTTTCGTCGTTTTTGTTGTTTATAGTGTCGTTTTTGTTGTTTATAGTGCTGTTTTTGTTGTTTTGTTGTTGTTTAGTGTTGTTTTTTGTTGTTCATAGTGTCATTTTTGTTGTTTGTTCGTCGTTTTTGTTGTTTATAGTGTCGTTTTTTCATCGTTTTTGTTTTTTTTCGTTGTTTTGTTGTTTGTAGTGTCGTTTTTTGTTGTTCATAGTGTCGTTTTTGTTGTTTTTTCGTCGTTTTTGTTGTTTATAGTGTTTTTTTTGTTGTTTAAAGTGTCGTTTTTGTTGTTTTTCGTTTGTTTTTGTTGTTTAAAGTGTCGTTTTTGTTGTTTATAGTGCCGTTTTTGTTGTTTATAGTGCCGTTTTTGTTGTTTAAAGTGTCGTCTTTGTTGTTTTTCATTTGTTTTTGTTGTTTATAGTGTCGTTTTTTGTTGTTTAAAGTGTCGTTTTTGTTGTTTTTTCATTTGTTTTTGTTGTTTAAAGTGTCGTTTTTGTTGTTTTTTCATTTGTTTTTGTTGTTTATAGTGTCGTTTTTGTTGTTTTTTCGTCGTTTTTGGTGTTTATAGTGTCGTTTTTTGTTGTTCATAGTGTCGTTTTTGTTGTTTTTTCGTCGTTTTTATTGTTTATAGTGTCGTTTTTTCATCTTTTTGTTTTTTTCGTTGTTTTGTTTATAGTGTCGTTTTTTGTTGTTTATAGTGTCGTTTTTGTTGTTCTTTTGTCGTTTTTGTTATTTATAGTGTCGTTTTTTGTTGTTTATAGTGTCGTTTTTGTTGTTTTTTTGGTCGTTTTTGTTGTTTACAGTGTCGTTTTTGTTGTTTATAGTGTTGTTTTTGTCTTTTTTTGTCATTTTTGTTTTTTTGTCGTTTTTTGTCGTTTTTTGTTGTTTATAGTGTCGTTTTTTGTTGTTTGTGTTGTTTTTAGTCGTTTTTTGGTCATTTTTGTTGTTTATAGTGTTGTTTTTTGTCTTTTTTGTCGTTTTTGTGGTTTATAGTGTAGTTTTTTTGTCGTTTTTGTGGTTTATAGTGTCGTTTTTTGTTGTTTATAGTGTCGTTTTTGTTATTTATAGTGTCGTTTTTTGTTGTTTATAGTGTCGTTTTTGTTGTTTTTTTGGTCGTTTTTGTTGTTTACAGTGTCGTTTTTGTTGTTTACAGTGTCGTTTTTGTTGTTTATAGTGTTGTTTTTGTCTTTTTTTGTCATTTTTGTTGTTTTTTGTTGTTTTTTTCGTCGTTTTTTGTTGTTTATAGTGTCGTTTTGTCGTTTTTTGTCGTTTTGTCGTTTATAGTGTCGTTTTGTCGTTTTTTTGGTCGTTTTTGTTGTTTATAGTGTCGTTTTTTGTTGTTTGTGTTGTTTTTAGTCGTTTTTTGGTCATTTTTGTTGTTTATAGTGTTGTTTTTTGTCTTTTTTGTCGTTTTTGTGGTTTATAGTGTAGTTTTTTTGTCGTTTTTGTGGTTTATAGTGTCGTTTTTTGTTGTTTATAGTGTCGTTTTTGTTATTTATAGTGTCGTTTTTTGTTGTTTATAGTGTCGTTTTTGTTGTTTTTTTGGTCGTTTTTGTTGTTTACAGTGTCGTTTTTGTTGTTTACAGTGTCGTTTTTGTTGTTTATAGTGTTGTTTTTGTCTTTTTTTGTCATTTTTGTTGTTTTTTGTTGTTTTTTTCGTCGTTTTTTGTTGTTTATAGTGTCGTTTTGTCGTTTTTTGTCGTTTTGTCGTTTATAGTGTCGTTTTGTCGTTTTTTTGGTCGTTTTTGTTGTTTATAGTGTTGTTTTTTGTTGTTTGTGTTGTTTTTAGTCGTTTTTGTCGTTTTTTGGTCATTTTTGTTGTTTATAGTGTTGTTTTTTGTCTTTTTTGTCGTCTTTGTGGTTTATAGTGCCGTTTTTGTTGTTTTGTTGTTGTTTTTTTTGTCGTTTTTGTTGTTCATAGTGTCGTTTTTTCATCGTTTTTGTTTTTTTTCGTCGTTTTGTTGTTTATAGTGTCGTTTTTTGTTGTTTAAAGTGTCGTTTTTTGTTGTTTAAAGTGTCGTTTTTGTTGTTTTTTCGTTTGTTTTTGTTGTTTATAGTGTCGTTTTTGTTGTTTATAGTGCCGTTTTTGTTGTTTAAAGTGTCGTTTTTGTTGTTTTTTCATTTGTTTTTGTTGTTTATAGTGTCGTTTTTGTTGTTTATAGTGCCGTTTTTGTTGTTTTGTTGTTTATAGTGTCGTTTTTGTTGTTTTTCGTCGTTTTTGGTGTTTATAGTGTCGTTTTTGTTGTTTATAGTGCCGTTTTTGTTGTTTTGTTGTTGTTTAGTGTTGTTTTTTGTTGTTCATAGTGTCGTTTTTTGTTGTTCATAGTGTCGTTTTTGTTGTTTTTTCGTCGTTTTTGTTGTTTATAGTGTCGTTTTTTCATCGTTTTTGTTTTTTTCGTCGTTTTGTTTATAGTGTCGTTTTTTGTTGTTTATAGTGTCGTTTTTGTTGTTCTTTTGTCGTTTTTGTTATTTATAGTGTCGTTTTTTGTTGTTTATAGTGTCGTTTTTGTTGTTTTTTTGGTCATTTTTGTTGTTTACAGTGTTGTTTTTGTTGTTTATAGTGTTTTTTTGTCTTTTTTGTCATCTTTGTTGTTTTTTGTCGTTTTTTTGTCGTTTTTTTGTCGTTTTTTGTTGTTTATAGTGTCGTTTTTTGTTGTTTGTGTTGTTTTTAGTCGTTTTTGGGTCATTTTTGTTGTTTATAGTGTTGTTTTTTGTATTTTTTGTCGTTTTTGTGGTTTATAGTGTCGTTTTTTGTCGTTTTTGTTATTTTTTTGGTCGTTTTGTGTTGTTTTTTGTCAATTTTTTCGTCGTTTGTTGTTGTTTATAGTGTCGTTTTTTGTTGTTTTTGGTCGTTTTGTATTCGTTTTTGTTGTTTGTTTAACCCTTGTGTTGTCCTCTGGGTCAAGGTGACCCGGTGGCCGAAAATGTCCTTCTGTGTATGTAAATGTTGTTATGCATGACATTTGTGATTCTTGAAGCGGTTATCTTTTGTTTTTAGTTTGTTTCTTGACAATAGGAACAGAGTAAGAAACAGAATAAAGGAAAAGGATGACACAAACATATGATACATCACCTCGACCCAGAGGACAACACAAGGGTTAAAGTGTTGTTTTTTGGTCGTTTGTATTGTTTTTTTGTCATTTTTTGTTGTTTATAGTGTTGTTTTGTTGTGTTTTTTGTCGTTTTTGTTGTTTGTCTGACCAAGGACTGAGACGGCAGTTGGATGTGACAAACAGACACACACACACACACACACACACAGGAGTCTGCCAATTTTTAGATTTTTTCAAGCAATATGTGTATGAGCTTGGGTTAGATATCTTACTCTCATGTTAACCTCCATAAAACAATCAGTCTGTCCAAGGACTGAGACAGCAGTTAACAGCAGTTGGTGGGTGTGACAATCACATACATACTCATATTCATACTTTCAGGTGTGGACTCTATTCTATTCAAACCAGAAAAAATGTGTACATTATTCATACATTTTCAGTTTTATTCAACTTTTAACTCCCATTCATAATATTTACACCATTTACCAATTTTACAGTGTAGTCTGACCAAGGACTGAGACGGCAGTTAACAGCAGTTGGTGGATGTGACAAACAGACACACACACACACACACAGGATTTTTAAATTTGTTGAGTTTTTTAAGCATTTTTCAAGTCTAATCTGCTCATTCATACTTTCAGGTGTAAACTCTAATCAAACCAGAAAATGTTGTACATCTTTCATATATTCTTAGTTTTATTCAACTTTTAACTCCCATTAATAATATTGAGACCATTTCCCACTTTTCTTTCTAATTCGTACTCCCTCCAGCTACTTCAAGCAAATTCAATCAAGCAATCCAGTTTAGCGCCAGCCTTTTAACAAATATTCAACTATTCCACATCTTTCATACATAATTGATATTATTTAACTTTTTTTGCTAAACTTTGGCAATCCAGTTTAGCGTCAGCCTTTCAGCAGTCAGCATTCACACCGCAATTTCTTCAGAAATTGCCTTTTCTAGTTTAATATCTACTATCACTCCCAAAAAATGTAATGTCAGACACAAATTAGTGTTAGCATGTATAATACATTTGCTGCTTGAATTTAGTCCTAAACTCAAGCTTTAGAAAAATAAAAATAAAATAACTATTTAGAAGTTCTTCACATTATTCCAAATTCTAACCAAAAAAAATTGTTTTGTATTATCTGCAAATGGAACTCCTTACACATCTCATTTATTTACAACATAAAAAATAATGAACCTAATTCTGACCCCACAAGTAACTTTCTATAATAAATTATAATTATCTGATGGTCAATAATGACATTAATATTTCCACAGATTTCACAAATACTGCCAAATTGTGAAATCATCTTCTGGAGAAGAGTTAAATTTAGAGCTGATGTGCAGGTCGGCTCCTAGAGTAAAGCACATTTATGATGTCAGCACGAAAAGTAAACTCAGTTCTTTTTATATTCAAGTGAAGCTCCCACCAAACCCGTGACTTAACTCTATAACAAACAGATTTGTTAATACGCCAGAGAATGACTACATTTTATCCTTTTTGGCGAGGGGGAAGAATTTCTCCCACATATTTCAAGCAATGCTGGAGGAAGTATTTAGATCCACAAAACGTAATCAGACTCCAGTAAAAGTACAAATCCTGCACTGAATTATCAAAGTACAACTACAGAAGTAGAGAATTGGCATGTCAATGTAATTAAAGTGTGAAAGGTATAACTAAGAATAAGCTGAGTTGTATCACGTTGTATCAACCCAGAGCGTGTTTAACTTCAACACCTAGTGGTCAGTTTCCAGAGTACAGCTTCCTGTCCCAAATGATAGTTCCCATCAACACAGCAGTGTGCTTCAACATAAAGTACATTATAAATCATCTGATGTAGTGATGTTTATATAAATGTGGCTGAAACATATTTTAAACTTTTAATGAAGAAACTAATAAAAATAAAAACCACAGGAGTTCATGTCACGATAACTGCATTTATTTCTTCAAATGGTACAAATGGTGCTTTTGTGTGAAACCTACACACAGTATCTTTCATACACTTCAATAAATTACACAGAAATACAAAATAATTTACAACTAGAAAACTATAAGTCACTCAGTAGATATTAAACTGCAGCTCAGGCCAGAAAAACTCTTCATAGTGACTGTCCCCAGAGTTTGAAGTCTCAGATGTCTGACCAGCAGCTTCAGTCCCCACCACAGTTGGAAAGTGTGATGCTGGATCACCAGCACTCACACCGGATGTTGGTTTTAACTGCTGATGTGCCCTTGAGCAGGACGCAGGGAGCTGACCTCTGACCTCTGAAGGCAGAGTCCCTGCACAGGATGAGTTGGACCGCCTGTTGGGAGGGTTCACAGGAAGGAGGTGAAGCGCATCTTCTCCGCTCCGGCGCAGGGGGCAGGTGAGGGGGATTTGGCCTTTGACCCGCTGCGCTGCCGCTTCCTCCTGGCTCTGCGGTTCTTAAACCACACCTGGAAACACACGGAGAGAGAGAGAGAGAGAGGGGAGAGTTTTAACTGCGTGTTCTCTGAGCATTTCACACATCAAGTCCGCCCTCATCAGTCGAGAAGTACAGGATCAATATAAATACATGATATAAGGGCAGTCTGTGCGTAAAATGCAACCTGGGAACCTTTTACGCAACGTGGGTTGGTTTTACGCAAGCTAAAAACCCTGAGCTGGGACTCACCCTGACGGTCTCCTCGCTCAGCCCGGTGCTCCGCGCCACCTCAGCGCGCGCCTCCGCCGCCGGGTAGTCGGTGAGCTCGAACAGCGTCTCGAGCCGCTTGGTCTGACTGTCGGTGAACACCGTCCTCATCCGGGACTTCTGACGCAGATGCGGCTGCGCGGACACCACGGCCTGGTGGTAACCATGGTAACCTGCCAACGGCTGAGCATCTGGAAGAAAAAAATAATAGAAATGAGTCAAACAGAATAAATGAGCTAAAAAAGTATATTCATTCATTCAGTCATATTGTATTATTGTTACCGCGGGTCTCTCAACGCAGTGTGAGATCTGTCTTTCATCCCAAATTAAATCCAAAAAGTTCCGACAAGTTTACACATAAACTGGTGAAACTTCTTTTTAAAGTCCAGAAACCGAAATAAATAAGAAGAAGAATAAAGAACAACAATCAAACGTCTGTGATGTGTCTGTGAAAACGCACCTGCAGAGTCCTGCCTGCTGAAGTGCACGAACACTCCGGAGTTTGGATAAATGCTGCTGAAGTCTGAGTGATGGAAACCGGCTCCGTACGGGTAAAACGCCTCCCCATAGCTCATCCCTTGGTACTGCAGGCAGCCTGGCACCGGCACCGGCACCGGGACCGGCGCAGGAGGTCTGAGGCTCCCGGAGTCCAGACAGAAACCGCCGGGGATCCCCCGCAGGTATCCGTCCGGGGAGAGCTCCATCAGCGGCGGCTTGTGTCCGAGCTGCGGGGACAGGATGCGCTCGATGCTGAAGTCCGACACTCTGCTTCCGTCCATGATTAGACTCGGATAAGTTTCCAGAGAGCTGCTGCTGTGGCTCTGAGCTGTGGAAGTCCTCCAGTGTCCAGTTTTAAACAGAAACACAAGTCTGAGGCCGCCATCGAGCACCTGACAGCTCTTTAGTATGTTAATGAGACATCAGCCATCAGAGCGTTTGATGACGAGGTTCAGTCACACATGAGAAGGAGTCCGGACTTTGATTTGACCTGTGAACCCTTTGATTGGATGATGTGATGATGGGAGTGAATATGGAAAGTGCTTGTTTAAGCTGAATCAGTGATTTGTTCCTTTAATGTCCTTGTTTAACTGTTGACGCTCACTTTCCTTCAAACAGCTTCATCAGATCTCATGTTTCAAAATACTTTCATTTTCTTTACTTCCAGTTAGGATTAAAAAGGTTTGATTGTTTTTCAGTGTATTTAGATCTAAGTTGGCTTATTAAAGTTAAAATAATTTTAAATCAACGTTTAAGAGAAGCGGATTATATATTGAATTTTATCGTATCTATCTTTCTATATATATGTACACATATATACATATATATAGAGATATTTGTTAATATGCTGTCACGTTTGTCTACTTAGTTAAAACGTATGTCAGAATATGTAATTTCATCACGTTTTCTCTGCAGTTTCACTTGTTTTTGAATGTTTTTTTTTCCTGAAACAATATTGTGAATATTGTAGAAAGGAAAATTTCCTCGAGCAAAAATGGGAACTTTTAGGTGTTAAATGTGCATTGGAAACAGACGTATTCTTGTCTTTCATTAGATGGGTGCTCTGCTGTTCGTTGGTCTCCTCATGTTCAGACATGAAACTCCTCCTGCAGTGTGCGTCGGCGGCCGGCAGAGGTCGCTGGTGGTGTTTACCTGTCACAGGTGGAAGAAGTGTTCAGATCAACTTTATCATTATGTTGATCCCTGTTTCACCAAAGCGTTATCAATAGTTTCTGATACTCTGGTATTATTTCGCTGTTTTAAAGGGCTTAAAGGAAATAAAATAAAAACTAAAAAGCAATCACTCAACTTTTTCACCAGACATCAGGAGTTCTCCTCCACTAGATCATGTTGGTCCACATTTACTGGAGATATTTGCTGGTAAAGAATCTGTTTGTTTCTTCACACTTTTTAAAGAGATATCCTTTAAAATCCTTCAGAGATTTTATCCAACTAATTATTATTTGCTGAAGGAAAGACATCGAGCTCAGAGAAACACTGGTGTAGTTATTTTGGACACATGAACAACTGTGGAGTTAATTTTCACATTGTATTACTGATAATATTTAATACCGTCTTTATTTTACTATGGAAAAATGTATTGTTGGCGTATGACAGGAATCTCTATCTGATTAATCTGTTTATAATTTTGGCCAAATTTTAATATCCATAAATCCAAATTCCAAAGCAGACAGACAAACTTTTCGGAGCTCACTGTTCATTTCTGAGAGTTCAAACAAAAAAGCTGTTGAAACTAAACTTTACAAGATATTCATTTGAGTTTCTTTTTCTTTTGCTTAACCCTTTTATTACAACCGGTAATCCCCCTGGCATGTTTGCAATTATACTTAAATTGTATTCACAAGGTGTTATGAGCTTCAGATCCTTTAGCTGACTAAAAGTACTAAAACCTCACTGTGAAAATACTCCACTACAAGTAAAGTCCTGCATTCAAAACCTCATTAAGTAAAAGTATGTGAGCATAATCAGCTAAATGTAAGTAAATGTACTTAAAGTAAAGTCCTCCTGCTGCAGTAAAGAGTTCCTGTCAGTGTTTTATTATCTCTGATGTTTCTGGATTAATGCTCCTGCTGCATTCATGTGTCTGTTGCATTTCAAAATCACCATTTTTATTTTTCATTTGGATAATCTGAAAAGAAACTAACATTATCAGACAGATGTAGGGGAGTAGAAAGTACAGTATTGCCCTCTGAGGTGAGGTGGAGTTGAAGGAGAAAGTTGCTTTTAATGGACAAACTCATGCACGTAAAGTACAAGCACCTTGAATTTGTACTCAAGTACAGTACTTACATTCCTGCCAGTAATGACATTTTCTTCAAAGGAAAACCAAACAAACCATTCCCACATACAAGCATGTTGTTCAGCGTGTGAAATGTACTAAACCAGGACAGGCTCCAGAAATATCTTGAGACTTACAGTGAAACCGTGTGTCGGTCCATGAATGCAGCTTTGATGAGCAGCAGAGGATCGTCGTCACGTCGGCTCTGTGGACAAACTGTCTGCACAGATCAAAGCTGTCAATGACAGAAGTCACTGAGCTCTTCTCACATCTTTTTGGCTTCAGTCTGCAAACCTGCAACTGTCTGAAAACTGAATCTGATAATGATCAATAAAACTGGCTTTCTGTTTACTTATTACCATGGTAGAAGCACAAGTGACCACAGTGAATAACTTGTACTACCTGCTGCAGTGGTATTTAGTAGGAATAAGTACAACATAAAGAAACAAAACAAATATACTTTATTACATAATGTTATTTTCACTTCTAACACTTTTGTAGTATATTTTATAGTTTACAGTTTAAAATTCAGAAAATACAAAGGCCTGAATGGTTTTATTTAGTAAATGAAGCAGTTTTATGTCCTTGTTTTATCTTTTTAATTTCAACTAAGTATAATAAAGGATAAATAAAATTGTTGCTGCTATTTCCACACAGAGCTGTTTAAAGTTAGAAGAATTAAAACAAGTAAATATGGATATGATCTTGCATTGAGTCAGTTTCCATCCTCTTTGTGGTATGATGTTAGCTCAGTCTGACTTCTGAGGGGAGATCAATCAGTGACCAATAGCAGATCAATCAGTGTCCTCTCTTTAAAGTCTCTCTGATCTGATCGATCATTAACAGTAATGAAATGAATAAAGAGAAACAACAGCAGATTATCAAACGTCCTCAGACTGAAGATTAAAGAGCAGAAGAAACAACAGCACAAACATTAAACAGTGTTGAATATTTTATTAAAGTATATCAGGAGTTTCAGGTCAGTCTAACTAAACTGGAATATTATGTCTCTAGTATATTTGTGATTAAATCGATTTATATTGAATAATACATTTGGAAAACTATATTTTTTTAGTCCAAAATGTCCTAATAATTTCTTAGAATATTTCTTGGAAAGAACTTTGTACTTTGATTCACATTTATAGGAAAATATGAATTTCCTTAAAAGAGTATCTTCATTAAAGCAAAGTAAATATTAATTAATTTCAGATTTATCATCGGAAATTGTATTCCCATATATGTTGAATTGTATTCTAGCCTGCAGCCAAATTTACTGTTAATATATGTTCCAAAGAGCTGTACATTAAACAGCTTCTTATCCAACACCCCTCCTTCACATGTCAGTTTTACATGTTTTTGGCCTTCTTGGCCTTCCATACTCCTCTGCTGCTTAGTAGTTATATTCATAAGAACATAAATAATCATTATTTCCTGTTTGAGGGGCCATATACTGGACACACTGGAGACACGTGTGCTGGTTTCACATGTCAAAGTTCAGTCTGACTGAAGTCTTTGTGACAGGAAGTGAACGCGTCTCACCCTGTTTCTCCCTGGAATTAATGGGGAACCAAATCTAGGGTGACTGCACCTTTAGGGCCGTGGTCGGGTCAGTCAATCCCAGCGAAGCAGTGTTTTTACACAGCCTGACAGCGTCTGCGAGACCTGACTCGGGGTAAAAGAGAAACAAACAAAATGGACTAAAAGGTAAATCAGGTGAATGTATGTAGTCAGTGTGTTGCTGTTCGTCTCTAAGCATGAATCAGCAAAATGTCATCAAGGCCCAGACGGCTCCCTGAGCTGGACTCCAGACATCCAGCCCCCCCCTCCCCCTCCCCCCCCCTTTCTCCCTCTCTGTCGATGTGTCTCTCTCCCCCTCTCTCCCCCTCTCTCTCCCTCTCTCTCCCTCTCTGTCGGTGTCTCTCTCCCTCTCTCTCCCTCTCTGTCAGTGTCTCTCCCCCTCTCTCTCCCCCTCTCTCTCCCTCTCTGTCATTGTCTCTCTCCCCCTCTCTCTCCCCCTCTCTCTCCCTCTCTGTCAGTGTCTCTCCCCCTCTCTCTCCCTCTCTGTCATTGTCTCTCTCCCCCTCTCTCTCCCCCTCTCTCCCTCTCTGACATTGTCTCTCCCCCTCTCTCTCCCCCTCTCTCTCCCTCTCTGTCATTGTCTCTCTCCCCCTCTCTCTCCCCCTCTCTCTCCCTCTCTGTCAGTGTCTCTCCCCCTCTCTCTCCCTCTCTCCCTCTCTCTCTCCCCCCTCCCTCTCTGTCAGTGTCTCTCTCCCTCTCTGACAATGTCTCTCTCCCTCTCTCTCCCTCTCTCTCCCCCTCTCTCTCCCTCTCTGTCAATGTCTCTACCCCCCCTTCTCTCTCTCTCTCTCCCCCCCTCCCTCTCTGTCATTGTCTCTCCCCCCCCCCCCCCCCCCCTCCCTCTCTCTCCCTCCCCCCCGGTCTGGCTGGTTCCCTGTCTGTCTGGCTCGGCCTCTGTACTGCGTCTGATTAGTAAGCAGGCTGGAGTTCACTCGCAGGGCTTTTTGGACGGGTTTCAGTTCTCCGCTCGCTGTTCGTCTCTCCTTCCATGTCCACTCACTGTGTCGGCTGGGTTTCGATACTGTGTCTGCTGCCTTTGACACGTTTCATAGCTGCATCTGTTCTGTACCTTTGGACTGAGTCTCAACACTGTGCCTCTGCTGTTTTGCTGGTGCAGTTTTATTACACGTCGCCACTTCCTACCGCTGTACAAAAATGAAGCCAAAATATCCCATCACAACTCTACAGTTTTTAAGTCTCTCTGAATCAGCACAAATTCAATCATACACATTTCTCAGACGCTGTGGTTACCATGTTATCACTTCTGTGAGGCTGCACTCAAAGTGAATTAGCTCTAAACACAAAGTAAAGTATTGAACACGTTGTGATCTGGTGATCTGATGACTTCGATGAAAAGTTAAGGGATCACCAGAGTTAATAAAGTTCACCCTGAGGGGAACATGAAACAGGACATTTCATAGCAATCCATCCAAAAGGTATTCAGACCAACAGACCGACGTTTTCGTCCCCGGTTGGGTTTAAACACTGTACCAGGCTGTGGGGGAGGAACAGCGAGGAGGGACAGTTAGAGGTTTGAGCCTCGTCCAGGCTGATGTTTTCTGGCTGTGACCCAGCGATGCCCTGAACCCTCTGAGGACAGCAGACAGAAAGAGACACAGAGAGGGAAGCCGCAGCGTATTAAGAGTAATAAAGATTATTTATTGATGAGGATCAGTCAATAAAAAGAGAGGAGAGGATCACCCCTCTCTCGGTCTCTCTCTCCCTCCTGTCGTCCTCTATCAGCTCATCCAGATCTCAGTGAAAAAGAAGATTATTCTGGTCTGCCTTCTGAATCTTTTAGGAGTTTAGTTTGTGAATGAAACGTCCTCAGCCTGACGAGACGCCTGCTGGCATCAAACTGAAAACCCTCGCTGAGTCTCGACGTATGACTCATCTCACAGCCGCTGCAGGCGCAGATCTGCAGCGTTTGGAAATATTGACTCTCGTGGAGTTGGAATGGTTTTCAAAATTAATTTAAGGCGGATTTAAAGCTCTGTATTGTCTTGGTTTCGGTTTTATAATCTGTTCTGGCTCAGCATCAAGAGTGATGTCCAAGACCAAGACCTGATTTACAAACCTCTCCCACTGCAGCACTGGAGCCACTGTTGGCTCAAAAAATAGACACTAATACACTTTGAGGTCAAAAGAAACGAAATGTTTCACATAAAGCAAAGACAAGAATAAAAAAAATCTAAAAAAATCAATTCCCCAGATGTATCTTGTGACACTTTAGAGGGGTCGGAGCCCGATGTGGGAACCACTGGACCAAACTATGTAATTAAAACAAGCTGGATCAGCTGCAACATGCTACTTTTGCATTGATGCTTTAATATTAATAATGTAATGATGTAATATATGATCATTGATGGCTCAAGTACTTTTACTTATTTAGTTGATAATACTTTTACTCAGTACACTTTGAATTGAGGACTTTTACTTGTAAAACCAGATTGTTGCTCTGGTTTTATTTAAGTAACAGGTACTTTTGAGTACTTCTTCTGCCAATGGGGGTCCAGACCAGAGCTCGTGTTCTGACACAGACCTTCAGTTTGCTTTTTAATGATCACAGTCTTTCCTCAGCCAAGTGTTTCAGTGGCCTCGCCTTAACATGTGCAGATGTTGTAGAGAGAAAACACACGGCACGGCATTGACATTTAGCAAATGTTGTCATGAATGTTACTGGAGAGACTGACACCCAGAAATGTGTCTCCTCCTCCTCCTCCTCGACACAGACGACTGCACCAAACACAACACATCTGTTCCTCCTCTTCCTCGTGTAGCAGGTGATTCCATGAGTGCTGAACCTGCAGACCGACTCCGTCTCGCTGCCATTTATCGGCCCACTCACATAATAACAACCCTGATTGAATATTCACAGCTGTGAGCTTCAGCTGCAGTGTGTTGGTCTGACCAGCAGGAGGCGGTGCAGACAGCTGAGCCCACAGACAGGATGGTAAAACCATTATGTAATGTCTCTGTCTCCCCAGTCCTCTCTGTGTCTCTTTTATCTTTTCATCGACTTATCTTTCATTCAGCCTTTCGATCTCTCTCTCGTCCATCTTTCTCAATGTGACTCGTTCTTTATCTCTTTCTCTCACACCTGTTTCAACTGGTAATGTCATCATATGATATCATTTAAAAATAATGGGAAGACATTCAACTCTCGACTCTTTGTCTGACAGGCACACACACACACACACACACACACACACACTCTCTCTAGACAGTCATTAGACAACTGTCCGACCTTCACTGCTCTGCATCGCCCACAGGAGACACACCACACACACGCAGTCAGCCTAAACACACACAGAAAAAATCCCCACACACACACACCTACACACACACACACACACACACACACAGCCTCCCTCCTGCCGTGCTGCTCGTCACCTGAGGCGGTACAGAAGTCTTTCTCTGAATAATGTGATCTCTCTTCAGGCGCGCTTGATTTAACTCGGTTATGCAGGATTTTCCCTCCTGCAAAGACCTCAGAAAGACCCGCCCGCCTTCACCTTCACTCCTGCTGGTGAATCAAACGCGCCCTTAAAAAGGCTCAGTCATCTCCTCAAACAGCTGCTCGCTGTACTTTTCATCCAGCAAACAGGAGGAAATAGTGCATTTGTTGGGGACTATTTTCAGCGGTGGATGAATCCACATGTGGTGCTGTAGTGAGTGTTTGGGGCAGCAGGAGGGTGTGTGTGTGTGTGTGTTTGTGTGTGTGTTCATGGGGATGAAGGAACATGTGACCCAGAGCAACAGTAAGGTTCACTGATGTGTTTTTAATAGAAAAAGAAGAAGATGATACATCAGGCCAATTGGTGCTGTGTCTCAATTTGCGTTCTTCCGTACTCACACTGGCAATGCAGTGAACAATGAGTGTACTCATAATGGTCAAAAAGTTGAGTGTGGAACGCTGGACACTTCTCACCCTCAGTGGTCGCCATCTCGGTTATGTCGACGCCGATGGCGGTGTAATTTCCACCTCGCGTTGGCACGCACAAGCAAGTAAAAGTAAAAGCCAGTTATTTTTTGATAAAATGTAATTGAACTCAAGTGAACAAGCTGGCAGATATTTTGCGGGTGACACTCGCAGTCAAATATTGGAGATAATCCTCCGCCTGGTTGGAATTCACCCCCAAAAAACACCAGACCACCAAATCCACCACAGTCTGGATCCAGTCTAATTTTCCTCTGGTCTATTCAGGATCATGTCTTTTTATTTATTTATTCATGCGTGTTGGATTCAGATATGGTCTGTTTCAGGTTGGGTCCAAAATCTGAGCCAGCAGAAGGCAGCGATCTTAGACTTCAGCACCATAATGTGACTTTATAGCAACATCCTGATGAATTTTGGTACCTTATGCACATTTGTGTGTCACTTTTTAATTTATCCAATAAAATCCAACCAAATCAAATCAAGAAGAAGACATAAACATGCAAACATGGATGAAAACAATGTTGGTTTAAAACGTGAAAATGAGCCTTTAACCAAGTATCTGTTGGTGTCGCATGACGACTCCATATTGATCAACCACATCTGATCGACGCCCCAGATTAATCTCAAAACATGAAGCACGAAAGGATGAATTTCAACATGTAATCCTACAGTTTAAAGGTTCACTGCAGCCTTTCGTCACGGATGAAAAACTCTCTAAAGTTAAACTCCAGTGGAACTCAAACCAACAACCTATAAACTTCATTATCTCATTACTGAAACTTTAAACATCAATTCTTCCCTTCTAACCCTTCCATTAAATCACCCTGCTGCATGTAAAACTTGACTCTGGTGGGACTCGAACCCACAACCTTTGAATCACTTCTTCTGTGTTTAACTAGAAGTCCAACGCGCTGTCCATTGCGCCACAGAGCCTCTAAAAACGGGAAATAATCATATCAGATCATCAGCTGGATGATTTATTACATGTCGCTCCAAAGACAAACGTTCCTCAGAAAGGTGGGAAAACACTTCATGACATAGAAAGCCATTATCCAGCATGAAGGATTTTATATCGCCTGAAATCCAAGAGGTTTTGCCATTTCTAATCTTTCAACAGTTCTTAATCACCAGATATAAAGCTCGACTCTGGTGGGACTCGAACCCACAACCTTTGAATCACTTCTCCAGTGCCTAACTAGAAGTCCAACACGCTGTCCATTGCGCCACAGAGCCTCCATTCAGCGACTTCGATTGTCACAGATCGTCAGCTCCTGTTGCCCCTCACTCCTTGGGACTACACGGTGGTCTGAGGTTTGGAGAAACACAACCACCAGCTGCTTTGGTGGCTTTGGTTTGTTTCACTATAAAATAATTCCTGCTTGGCGAAAATAGGGGATGAAAAATGTCACCTGTAACCAACAAGGACAACAAAAACACAACAACTGACCCTTTTTTGTCGTTTCGTTCTCTTTAGTGTGTCAGATACAAGTGGCCAACGCTCCCGCTCGCTGCCATTAAAAAGGTCAGAACTGATGTAGCACTAAAGGTCAGGAAATGCACACGCACACACACACACACACACACAAAGAGAGCTTACACAATGTGCAGCTCATGTACAAGTGTACATTCAAACAAAAGAAAGAGTGAAGGGAGGAGTGTGTGTGTGTGTGTGTGTGATTGTGTGTGTGTGTGTGATTGTGTGTTAAAGAAAGAAGTGGGTGTGGTGTAAAGATGGTAACGGGTACTGCCAGCTGATTGGTCAGTTTGGGGATACATAAGGCGCTCTGATTGGCTGGTTTGCATCACAATAGGAGCTGTGATTGGCTGACAGGAGGACAATGGCTGTGTCATTGGTCAGTTTAGAGAACAAAAGGCTGTTTGGGCATTGAGGCAGAAAGGTGAGGAGGTCAGTGTGTGGGGGTGTGTGTGTGCGTGTGTGTGTGCGTGTGTGTGTGTGTGTGTGCACGCAGTCCATTGTGTTGTATGGGAAGGCAATACGTATACGTTTCAATATATTGAAAGAATATTTTGTAGCCTGGATATTTGTATACTGTTGCTGGTAATAATAATCCCTCCTTTTTCCTGATATTTATTTCCTTAAAAACCAGTCAATGGAAACAAAATGGATAAATTATTAGTCATCAGATCTCATTTCTGAACAGCTGTTATTCCTCTGCTGTTAGATGTTAAAACTAAAACACACTGGACGTTATGTTTGTCTGGAGAAAAACCTGCCATCAGGTGTAAAACCTCCAGAGTAACACTGATGTCTTAGTAGCATTGATCCAATACACAATTCAGCACTTTTTTCATGGTTTTTATCAACTTAACAAGTATCAGTTTTCAGAATCACTTACTAAAACACTAGTCGCTAAAATTAAAATGCTATAAAACCTTACAAAAAGAGGCTCTGTGGCGCAATGGACAGCGCGTTGGACTTCTAGTTAGGCACTGAAGAAGTGATTCAGAGGTTGTGGGTTCGAGTCCCACCAGAGTCGAAAAATGTGGTGGTACTCATTTAACACAATTTAAGACACCTTATATTATCTCCAGAACCTTGAGAATTATAAGTATATCTAAGTTAAAAATTCCTCCTCTCACAATAAGAGGTGAGAAAATGTTGATCCTTGATTTGACCGTTCACAGACAGTGAAAAAGGTTTCGGTCTCTCATCATACTACCACCTTGTTACAGTTGAATCGCTTCATCTGGAGACCTCTGAGATATAACAGTGAGGGCTGCAAGGTCACACTCGACTTTATTAATTAATTTAACAACATCATTAGCTGGCACGAAGTAACCCCAGATCTCTTGTAATCGATATTGATGAGTCCCAGGCTATCTTGATTTTAAAAAAAGACGTGAATGTGGCTGTTTCTGGTTTACTCCCCACATGCCTGCAGAATTACTGGGTATTAACGGCTACACCTTGTTTTCCAAATGCAGACCCAGGTGTCCCCTAACCTGCATCTGTGTTTCAGAACAAAGGTTGTGGGTTTGAGTCCCAGCAGAGTTGAACTTCAGAGGTTATGAGGATGCTGAACTACAGCACTGCTGTGACTTTGTATATGTGGGTTAAAGAAAAAGATGTCTGATGACTTATTTGTTAATCCATTGCGTCACACTCGTTCCTACAGCTGATATAATGCTTTCTGTATGCCAGAAATCCTGGATACTCCTTTTTAACTTGAAAGTCTGAAGCAAACTGGGAATGCAGTAAAACCATCACGGTGCCACACACTACATGTCCACCCACTGAGGTTTAACCTCTGCCTCCAGAGCTGTACCATACTGTAGTCTCCCCTCCTGAGCCTCGCTGGTCTTAGCTCAGTGAACCGTACCACGACAAGCATCTGTCATCAGACCGCCATCAGCTAATCCTCTGCAGCTCCACAATGACTCCGAAGCATCTACTCACCATCTGAGAACTGCTTCTACTTAGTTCAATAACTGCTTGAACCCAATCCACTGAATTAATCTACTGAGAGGGCAAAGAGAGCATCACACAAGGATTGTGCCCACTTGGCTCTTTGGCTACTTAGACCCAAGTGAGGTTAATCAACCGTAAGAAACACCACATGCACCTTCTGCCTCCTAAGAGGCCAAGGGAAGGCAATGAGCCGTTGTACATATGTATAAACACATCTAACTGTGGTTACCAAGATCCAACCGAGGTTAATCAACAGGATACCGTGAGAAAAGGCATTGGCAAAGTGCAGAGCAGACAACTAACAAACTTTTATCTCTTGTAGATGCAAAAGTAAACTTCCTAGAGATCTTTAAGGACTTGGAACTCTTGCAGGTTCATCTCTGGGGATTTATGCCTGCTGTGACCATTTTGTAAGTCTGCAGCTATTTAAGATGTTTACACTTCAACATTGTCATGAAGGTTCAAATCATTTGACAGATGTGGAGTCCACCAAAATGTTGCAAAAACTAACAAAAAAAAAGGTACTCTTAGTGATTTTCCATGTAAATTGGGGTGCAAACATGTTATACGGCCATTTTTGTTCATGAGTTTCAGCACCAATACCAACATATTCTGGATGTCTTACTTTGCAATGCACACACATTAAAAGCTTTTTCCTTATTATTTTACTTTTGACAAAATTCCCCAAATCATCCCAAATATGAATCATAATTTGTCCTACAAGCCACCAAACAAACTTCTGTAAAAAGCTTTGTCTCCATCGTAGAAACATCCAGAATCTCTGAATATGCAAATATTCATCCAAAAATTTAAATACTGAACACAAGCTTGGCTTCCACACCAGTACGCACATGTCTCGACCTGAGATTAAAGGGGAGCACAGAGAATGAAACACATGCATCATTCTGCACAGAGAACGAGTGGAATAATGGGAAGAACAACACATTCCTTCTAAAAACTCGCCAACGTGTCAAACAGGGTAGACAGTCGAGCATCCACAGTAAGATTAACACGCTAATAGATTGATGGAACTGCTTCTAATGAGCTCCTTCAACTAATTATTAGCTGCTGAGTCAAAAGCTGAGAATTAGAAACGAGCTCATCAAACACAGTATAACATAATAAGAAGCAAATGAAACAGAATTCCTTTGAGATTCATGAATTATTACGCGTCCCAGCTGAGAGTGAGACAGACAGAGCGTGACGGCAGACGGACGACGTCATCTCCTCGGCTCAGCGGGGACTCAAAGCTGCACTTGGCAAGGTGTTGGTGTAAACTGCTGTCAGAAAGCAGAGCAGAGTCTCGTCCTCAATACCGAACTGATCTGGATTTCCTTGGAGTGAGTTTAGATCCAAGCAGGAGGTGACTGACAGTCAGGAGGTGTCCAGCAGACAGCAGGACAGCTGGCTGTCTTCAGTGACCAGTGAATTTACACATTTCACCGGTCACACAAAGATGTCCGAATGCCCAATGGAAGTGATGAACTATCAGCCTTAGAGCTACACTGACCAGCTGCTTGGCTCGTGTTCGCTGTTAAATGACCTCTTTACTTGGGGCCATAGATGCGGCACGTTGTCTTGGTGCAATTGTCTCGGCAGGGCGCCGTTCATCGTGGCAGCAAATACCCTCAGAACCAGCATCTTATGTAATTTCCTGCTAAACCTCCTTTTGAAATACGGCGCTTACGTAAGTGTCCTAAAACACAAAGCCTCATTTACATAATTGCATAGAGATAAAGTCATCGCACCAATCTATAGCACAGACTCATTTACATATATTCAGATGAGCCACACGTGTACGCGCACATTAAGCATTCATTAGTTTGGTGTATGTGTTTTATATGTTTCATATATTCGTGTGTGCCTGCTTGCAACAGTGTGTGTATGGATGTGTACACACTCGCCGTCAGTCATTACAAAGGTTGTGAAGCCAAAAACTCACCGAACCAAAGCTCCATTTTAAATTGTAGTTATTCAGAAGTCGACTCTGATTGGACTCAAACCCGCGGAGCCACATGTGCTCAGAGCTGATGTAAAGGTTTCTGTTGGTCAGCAGACTCAGAGCTTCTTTGATATTCGATTTTTAAACAGCACTCTGAAATAAGAGGCTCTGTGGCGCAATGGACAGCGCGTTGGACTTCTAGTCAGGCACTGAAGAAGTGATTCAAAGGTTGTGGGTTCGAGTCCCACCAGAGTCGATCCTCTGATTAGCAGATAACCCATGCAGGACCCTGGGTTGCCAGGTGATTTTGCAGTTTTGCTTGAGACTTTCAAAGGTCCCATATTCAATGAATACTTCAGGTCTGCTGATCAATAGAAACCATTATCAGCTGTATCCGATGTATCTGATGCATCCGTGGCATTTTGGTCCCCGCTCCGCCTCGTTTGCTCCAGACTGTTTACCTACATTTAACCAAATGTGATTGGTCATTCGGACTACAAACGGAAACCAAAACACTTCCGATACCAAAATCTTGGTCCTTCGCCTTCAGGTTCTACATTCTTATACAGATGTCTGTATATAGAGATTAGGTGGGACTCGAACCCACAACCTTTGGAGCACTTCTCTTGTGCTTGTATAGAAGTCCAACGTGCCGTCCTGTTTCAGTGTAATAATCTCTATGAGCGAATGCTACACAGTGTGAGGCTCTGTGGCGCAAAAGACAGTGCATGGGACTTCTAGGCATCACAGGAGAAGTGATTCAAAGGTTGTGGGTTCGAGTCCCACCGGAGTCGATCTTCATAGGTTTACATGTTCAGCATGTAGAGTTGGAGGTACATCTGCTGTGATCAGAAGACGACACTGTGCCAGTGAGCAGAGCAGTTGTGTTAGGAAAATACTCCCTTGGCTGATTTTCTAATAGATGTCTGTTAAATCTACACAGTGTGTAGACATAAAAACTCACAAAATCAACATCGTAACTTCTATATACAACTATAGCATACATAAATGTAGTTTTTGTCTTGCAAATCATTGCAGTGGCAGCACATTTCAGTCCTGTGTTTTGAATTCACGTGGAGGAGGAAGACGCCCTTTTGTTTACATTTGGATCCGTGGCTGCACCTTCCCAGGATGCCTCTGTTTCACAATGACGCCACAGCAGCGTGACAGCTGGAAGTATCAGGTATGGTATTTTGAATTCAGCCGAGCAGAGAGATTCAGAGGGAGCTGTTGAAGCCGTGCCAAGCCTCTCCTAATGTCAGTGCTATTGTCTCTCTTTGTATAAATAAGAAAATCCCTGCTGCCAGAGTTGTCCAGTCATGTTTCAGAGGGTCTTTCCTTCTCACGCTGATCTTAAGAAGGTTAACCATGCTTGTTTACATCTGGATAATTGCAGTTCTTTGGGTTTATGGTTAAATCAAAAGACAGTCTCCTGCCCTCTCCTGGTATTTTTCACAACAGACATTGTGACATGTCGCGGTGGGAAAAGGACAGGTGTCGGCCTGTATAATGAAACCAGTGATCTCCAGTTTCAAGGTCAACACCAAGGTCATGTGGTCGTATTTTGCAGAGAATTTGGGGGATACGCAGCCTGAGAGAAGTTACATTATTATATTTAAAGCTGATGCAATTAAGCTTACAAAATAAACAAACAAATTCATGAATTAAAGTTTGTTTTTTTCACCAGAAGTTTGAATGTAGACCTTCATGTCTAACAATCAAACGTTAATGCTTTATGCATAAATTCCTGATAGCTTCAAAGGAGTAATCCTGCTGCAACCGAAGGGAAATAAAGACAAAGTTCTGAGACAGTTAGTTTAGATAGTTGTGTTGAGTTGCAGAGGAAACCTGAAGAAAATATTGTCAACTAACTGACTGAATGATAAAGTGTGAAAAATCCAAATCATTAAACACCTTTAGAGAATTTAAGGGGGGGGGGGGGGTGAACTTCTTTCTTTCTTTCTTTTACTCTTTGTTGCTTGTTTCATTGCAGCCTATTTTATTCTATTTATTTAACTGTTTTGTACTTTTAATTGCATGATTTTATTCGACTGTAGACTTCATTCACCCTGTTTTGTTAAACCAGGGTCATAATGACTAGTATTATTATAACACTGTGTTATGATGTGTGTGAGGTTTGATTTCTAATGAAAGTGAATCTGCAGTTGGAGGTGGACGGTGGAGTTTTATGTGTTTATGGGCCGCGTCCCATTCCGAAATGAGCTCTACCTCTACGCGTCCTTCACTGGTACCTGCTGTGACGACAAATAAATAAATTAAAGAACAAAGTGGAATAAAAAGGAGGCCAAAGTCCAGTTTGTTCTGTGTGAGGAGGTGATTGTTAGGAATGGGACACAGGTGAAAGCACCGAGCCGCCGGGGCGTGAAGCAGGTGAGCAGCTGCAGGTGTGTGTGTGTCCGTGTGTGTGTGTGTGTCCATGTGTGTGTGTGTGTACGTGTGTGTGTGTGTGTCCGTGTGTGTGTGTGTGTGTCTGTCCGTGTGTGTGTGTGTGTGTGTGTACGTGTGTGTGTGTGTCCGTGTGTGTGTGTGTGTGTGTGTGTGTCTGTCCGTGTGTGTGTGTGTCCGTGTGTGTGTGTGTGTGTGTGTGTGTGTGTGTCCGTGTGTGTGTGTCCGTGTGTGTGTGTGTGTCCGTGTGTGTACGTGTGTGTGTGTGTGTCCGTGTGTACGTGTGTGTGTGTGTCCGTGTGTGTGTACGTGTGTGTGTGTGTGTGTGTCCGTGTGTGTGTGTGTGTGTGTACGTGTGTGAGGACAGGTTTGGAGGGGGCGTGGCCTGTGAACTACCTGCAGCAGGTAGGTTTGGGTCGCCGGCTGCGGATCGTGTTTTCCTGCTGCAGACTGAAGAGAATTCACCTGAGCAGAGTCGCTCTTCATCAGCTGATCACCAGCCGAAAGCTCACCTGAGACCCGGAAGTCTCCTGGAGGGTTTCCACTGTTTGTTTTCTTTCCCTGGTCGAACTTTATTTGACTTCTCCACGTTTCCTCATCCACCGGCCGGTAAGTCAGTAGTGAGATCACTGTAATGAGCCTCTGTAACGCGTCACACACACCTTCTGCTTGCTTTGCGTTAGTTTTCCGGTGTGTGAGGCTGAGCTGAGTGTGTTTGTTACCTGAGCTGGTTTTTCTGCATGAAAACACGTTTCAGAATTCACCTGAACCGAAACTCCCACGTTGTTGTTTTCCTTATTTTAAGCACACGTTGTGTTCAGGAAACATGCAACCTAATGTGAGACTGTCAGGGTGCCAATTTACACCCTGCACAGCTCAGGAACCGGTTTTCATACCTGCTGTGTGTGTGTGTGTATGTGCGTGCGTGTGTGTGTGTGTGTGTGTGTGTGTGTGTGTGTGTGTGTGTGTGAGTCAATCATTGACACTGGGCTGTCAGGAGTGTATCCAGTGTCCTGTGTGCCCTCAGGATAGGAGTTTAAAGAGGTGTGTGTGTGTGTGTGTGTGTGTGTGTGTGTGGGTGTGTGTTTGTGTGTGTGTGTGTGGGGGGGCATGTGGCCCCCTGTTGCCATGGTTACAGTGAGGGATCAGCCATGCAGGTCTGCTGCAGATTGTGGACGAGTCAATTCAAGTTTGCTTTATATCTTTTTTTTAATGAATTGCTGTTGTGGAGAGACAGCCTGTGTCAGCTGAGAGTTCCTCTTCAGAAAGTACAATCAGAGCAAAGAAGTGATGGACTGGTGTAGGATTTATTGGTAGATATGACAGAAACAAGGCATATTATTTGATTGATCCGTTGCATTCGAACCTTATTGATCCACCTTTAGGGATGGAGCATGATCAGTTGGTCCAGACTGGTGAACGTGCTTCACTCTTTCCTCAGACCTCTGAGGATCGGAGCTGCTTTATGGGAGCGCTGGATTTGTGCTTTAATGAGATGAAGTACCTTGACTGTTTTGTTTTCGATGAACTGGATCAAACGGAGTCACTGCCACTGATTTGATCTTTAGTGCTCACATGTATCCAACTACAGGCAGCTTATTACTGCAGGACGACAGTAACAGGAGCAGAAATGACATAAAAGATGTGACAATACAACATTAATAAGTACATTAATTACAAATAAACGAGGGGATTTTGGAGAGTGGTCAGCACTGTAAAATACTGTGAAACAAATCAGTAAACAGATATTAATATCTGTAAACAGATATTAATAAAAAGTTTTTTATTTCATTTTTTTTTTTAATCAAGTCAAACATTCTCTGATGAAAACTTCTCAAATCGAAGGATTTACTACATTTCTCAGTTTTAAATCACAGTAAACTTTGAAGCGTTGGTCAGACAAAACAAGACATTTGAAGTTTGAACTTTGGATTCTAGGAAACTGTGACAGGCTTTGAATCCAAACATTACGTGGCTTTGTGAAGTTGCTGTAAGTTTCCATGAGTTGTTTACTGCCACAGGTCATGTTATGTACAGCGTTGTGTTACAGGTCTCAACCCCGATCATTACCTTCCTCCTCCTCATCCTACAAACAACCACAAACATACTCCGGTCACACGCTCACAGATGCTGCTGCCACTACAACAGCCTCTGCTCCACCCAGCGACAGCAGAACACTCGGACCTGTTTTGGGCGTCTGGCAGCAGACTGATCCTCTGCCACACCTGAACTGAAGAAACAATGAAACCTGTCGCTGTGTTCCTGCCCGCCTCAGGTTGTGGTCTCTGCTGAAGTCTAAAACCAACAAAAGACTTTTGTTTGCTGTGATTTGCACTGAGCAGCATCAGCGTGCAACGCTCGTCACATGGTCAGACGCCATCTCAACGTTTCTCTTTATTCCTCTTCGTCAATTAAATACCTAAAATGACTGGCTGGTAGAAAGGATGTTGCTTGTAATGCACATTTGCATCTGTTGCATCTCTTGTGGTCATTTTTCACAGTTTTGGGATATTTTATAGTCTTATATAGTTTCAGGTGGGGCTGTTGGATAATCGCATCACCACAACACAACACAGAAGACAAAAAGTAGGACACAGTGCTGTTTTCTAACACAGAAAAATAAATTTGAATTTACAAATTAAACCTTCAAATTTCCTCTTTGCATCTTGTAAGAAAAAATAAATAGTACTTTCTTTGGGGTTTTCCTGTTCATTCAGTAAAGTCAGAGTGTTGGCAGTTACTTTGTGTTACTTTGATCAGTTTAAAAGTTTTGCATTACGCTCCAGAATAAATACTGAAATGGTGATGACCCTGAGGTCGATCCTGCATCTTTACCGAACCCTGAGGCCCTCTTAGGTAGAGAAGTGGTTTCTCAATGTGTTCCTGTGTTTCTATGTGAATAGTGGACTCATTATTTTCTTGGGGTCATCTTGCGAGGGGGTCCGGCCCGCTGTGCACAGGTCACATGCTGTATGGGTTACAGGGTCACTGAAACCAACCTGCTGCTTTTGTACTGTAACTGTGTCACATATCGCATAACTGTGGCTACAGTTTCACTATAGTGACCTGAGCTGGGGGGGGTGTTTAGTGTCACCTGAGAGGCCCAATTATACCAGGAGACCTGTTTGACCCCATTCCCACCTGGAAAAAAAGGCGATGATCCCTAATCAAAATGAAGTTCTTAGTGTTTTGAATGTCATATTTCCTTTGGAGGCTGCAGAGTTTCTGCCCGTGTGTGAAGCAGGACTACAACTAATGATTATTTACAATTAATTGTTTTTATTTTTTTCAGTTTTTCAATTAACTGATTAATCATTTTGTAGAAGATATTGTGTTCATTTTACCTGTTTTGTCGGACCAACAGTCAAAGAGATTCAGTTTAATGTCATTTAACACAAAGAAAACAGCATTTCATTTACATTTTAGAAACTTGAACCAGAAAGTTTTTGTCATTTTGCGTGAAAAATTACTTAGATGATTAATCAATTAATCATTCATTTGTTTCAGCTCAAGTGTGAAGTATAATTTTACACTGTTCAAACACTTCTGGATGACACGTCTATAAAAACCGCTGTTCAACTTTTCATGCGGTTTAGACATATACAATACAATACATTTACATGGGAGGAAGAGGAAGGAGAGATGAAGAGCTGAGTGTGCAGCGACAGAGAAGAACAGAAGGTAAAGAGCATCGAAGGAGTTGCGTTAAAGAGGAAGCAGAGCAGGTTCTGAGTTGATAAGAGTGTTTTGAAAGGCGTTAATGTGTTTTATTGGTGTTGCTGAGGCTGCTGGGCTTCATTATGACTCAGATTACCTTCGTTATGTCCCACGGCTCTGCTCTGACTCTTTGCCAGCTAACATCTGCAGGCGAATGTCCCCTCAGATGGCCATAACAACACATAATGTTATTACACTATTAAATAGCCTGCTTCCTTCAGCTTTATGGCTGCTGTTACCTGCAGCACGTCAGCCCTCTGCACAGAAAACTATGTTAACCTGCTTCCACTGCAGCCCCAAACCTGGCCAAAGAAGGCCGAACAGGGCCGAAGAGGGCAAGGTTTACTGCCATATTTGGGCTGAAAACAGCACTGCATTCAAACTGGACCTGTGTTAATGTATGAGTGTACGTGTTGCTTTAGGAAAAGTTTAAAAGATGTAATCAGTGCTCCTTGCCAAGAACTTTATTGGAGGGACACAACCTTTTATTTAATCAGGTAATCTCATTGGGATCAAGAGAGACCGGAGTACAGCAGTTAGAAGGAAAAACACGTAAGCATCTGCATTTGGCAGGGTTTTCCGCCCGTCGAGAGCAGCTCGATCCGGGGTGTTGAGATGGGGGCAGATCTCTGTAAAGATGTGGGCACAACAGTCTCTGATTTCCTGTTGCTTGCCCAGCCGGAGTCCTGTTTCGTCTGCAACCGGACATTAGCCCTGAGCAGCCTCAGGTCCAAACTGTCTCAGCTTAGCTCTTATCCCGGCTCTCTTCCCTCTCCTCCTGGGGCGGTCGCACCACCCGCTGCAGCGTTTGGTCTGGCTGGGTGGTCGGAATATGCCGTGGGCAGCGATCGTCAAGGTCTGCTGCTCTTAATCAAAACCCCACGCTTCATTTTCCAAAGCCTATGAGTGTATTTCTGCCATAAGTAATACATGTTTCAGAAATAAAACCGAAGAAAATAACAAAAATGAAGCAAAGTTTGAAGGAGCTACAGCTCTTTTATCTGGATGTGCACAGTGGTTTATAATACTCTGAGACAAGACTTTACAAATCTTGAAAGTTTTTATTGTGACAATAATTTTGTCCTCCATCTTCACCATAACCTATCCTGGGAACCAGACGAATCTGCAGCTCATGTTCTCTTTGCTCTGGCAGATACCTCTGGCCCCTCTCCCATTCAGACAGATCGGTATCTGGCCGAGCCAATCACAACCGTTTATTTTGTATGAGGTGGGTTTAATACGATGACTGACAGAGGGGAGCACCGTTCAGGTATCTCTGTAAATAACCAAGATGGCTGCCGCCGATGCAGAGCGTTCCCCGGCCGGCTACAGCGGCAGCATTAAACTTGAGTACATTTTCTCCAAAAGAAGACAAACAACTGCCCCAAAGGAGGCTGTTTTAGTGTAGTTTCTAGTGTAAAGTATAGCAAGGTCGAATAGAAGTGGAGCCAAACAAGGCCAACCTGGTTTCTACTATAAAAGGGATCAAACTGGGCTGGCCTGGGGTTTGTTTCAGGGCCGGTATTCTCTACATAGAGGTCATCAGCTGTTAGGGTGAAACAGGGCTATCCTAGTTTCCACTGAAGAGTCAAACGAGGCCAAACAGGCCCAGCATGGCTCCTGCTGAGCCAAACCAACTGGAGACAGAGAGCTCTGGTCTGGTTTCAGCTGTATAACAGAGCCAAGTAGATGGTCTTGGTTTAAAAGTGGGGCCAAAAAAAGACTAGCTTGGTTTCTACAGTAAGAAGGGGCCTAATCAGTCTAGCTGGACTTACTGGAGCCCAATAGGTCTAATCCTGGTTTCCACAACAAGTCCCAGTCTGGTTTCTACTGTAAAATGGTGCCAAATAGGTCTATCTAACCAAACCAGTCCTAACAGGACTTCCACTCTGGCTCTGTAGCGGTTTGGTCTAAATTAAATTCAGAGTTTTGGTTTCGTGCCTCGGCACCAGAAGAGCAGATTTTCCTCCTGGGCCGTTTGTTTCACATAAAGGAAAACTGATTAAAGTGATATTTCTCTTCAGTGAAACATTATTTTTTTTGGTCAGCACTTTTACCAACAACTTCCATCTTTACTGGACCCTCGGTGTGAATTCACCCACAGCCGTTAATTTCACAACATGAGTCATGTGAACAGTTTTCTTGGTAAATCTGCTTTAGCCGGCATGTTTTAATAGAAAGATAATGTATTTGGTGTGAAACCATGAACCACGACTAACTGTAGCCGCCATCCCGAGGTTCTGCAGGTAACATGCCAATACAAACAATCATTGTTGGTGTCACGTGTAGTCAAAGACGTCAACATCGTTTCAGCCTTCGGACTGAATCTCCCCATCAGAGTCTGAGATATGTCGGCTCGCTCTCCTCCACTCTGTGGCGGTAAGTTGGCCTCCTCCTCGCTCAGTGTCAGTGATCCTCTCTGCTTATCCCAAACTCAAACACTTTCTCCTTTCAGTCCGTATAATTCACTGCACTCTGCCGCCTCGTGACGCCACTTCCAGCTTAGTTAGTTTAACATTCAAATCTCCAGAGACACATAGACGTATTTGGGTCATGAGATTAAGATCTGTTCAGTAAAAAGGCTCCTCTGACACCTTTTAGAAATTTCAAAGTCCCGTTCAGCCTGAAACCAAACTTGACATAATGACTGAGCTTGGAATTATAAAGTCATATCTGTCTGATTTACTTTTATAAATCAAAACTGAGAATGTAAGACTGCTGTTGTGGTGTTTTAAGAAGAATAATTTGGGGTTAGACGTTACATCAGAAAGTATGCGGTTGTTATTTTAAGGTCACAACACCTCAGATAAACTGACAAATAAATTAAGTAAGTTAACAACACATTGGCCTGTACTAAGAACCTCCCCGAGGCAAATATAATTATTGTGATTTATAAAGTGATGAAGTGTGTGTTTCTTCCCTGCAGTCAGTCTACGTGCTCCATTAATGGTGTTATACGAAGCTTTTTGACGCCAACACATCATCGCCTCATTAATTTTTAAGAATGGACCATAATAACTGTAAACAAATGAGACTCTAGTGGCCTCCACACTGTGTTTTCCACTGTGATTTAGAGGAAAATCGGCAAGAAAACAATGCATGTGGCATCTGTCTAATTAAGGGTTGAAGGAGAGAAGTGGGGTGGGCACAGACACTTGTTCCTCGCCTGATAATCTGACTGAATTGTCAGTTTGTTTCCTGTTTGGGGCGGAGGTTTTTGCTGTAGCCGATCAGCATTTTCAGACACAGAAGCTGAGCAGTTAGCAATTAGAAAAAAAACACATCTAGAAAGTCACAAAATGACCAAACTGAAGGTATTGACAAATTTCAATTACGTTGCTTCAATATCTGCTTTTCCAGTACAATATGTAGCAGCAGGAAGTGATTCGTGTTTCATGCTCTGATTGGCTCAGTGGTCAATGAGCACAATACCAGACACATTTAAATCACTGACAAAAGCCATTCAGACATAATCAGGCGTTTTACCCTCAGTTTGGTACAGATGTGGAGTGGCTCTGAATACTACAGTAACCATGAGCCTTAGCAGACTGTCGCTGTAAATATGACTAAAGGTGCTCTGTAATCCGGTTCTCCACTAGCAGTACTTACCAAACATTTATTATTTCACCAAAATTATCTTGTGAAATTTGTTTCCTTTTGCACTTGCAACTATGATGATGATGATTACCTATTGGTCGAGTGACACAGAGAACCAGTGAAAAACGAATCACATTAATGTTCAGTCATGAACATCAATCGCACGAAACAGAAACAGAAGAATAAAACTCGAATCTCAGTACAAATGTCCTTAAATGTTCTTTGGGCTCTGTTAGAGGAGGCAGGAGGCTCACATTTCACTGAAACAGTGTTGTACTGTTTCACACACAGAAGGAACTGGTGTTTGAGTGAACTGTGGCTCATATTACTGTTGGTGTGAAATAGTTTCTTTTATCCACTTCCAGACTGTAATAAATTCTTTCCTTTACACTTTACAAACATCTCTGCCACCGTCCTGTAGACGAGGGACACCGGGACAAATCCATGCTGCTCTTATATTTGAATATATTCTGGCTGAAAGAGTTGTGGAGTAGAAAGGGAAGTCTGAAGAATTCACTGTGCACTTCAGGAACACTTTGCTTCCACTCGCCTTTTCATGTTTCGTTGATTTGTGCCTGAATGTAAACCCAAAGTGACATTTGAAAGATTTAGAGTATCACTATAACAGGCCATGTGAAAAAAAAAATCTGATTAATTCAAATAATGATTATGCTGCTGCTTCTTTGGCTGCTATATTTGATGCACCAGTGTTGGCACACCATCCCCAAATGGCTGCCACCCACTTTATATGCCTCCACTCCACCTGAAATACTAAAGTAGCTCTTCTCAACCAGTTAGTTCAGGAACTATAGAGACACAGGAGCTAAACTCAGGAAACACAAAATCATCCTGTTTCATCCCTGGAACGGGGACTTTTTTCGTTACCAGGAACTAGTTTTGTTCTGTAATCTGACATCCTGAGAATATTAGTATGTAACGAGTTGCTCTCGGTGACATGTTCCTTCATCACCATGAACACTTTGACTCAACCCCACACACACCGTCCTGCTTCCCCAAATCCTCAACTAAAGCACCAAAAGTGGATTAATCCGCTGCTGAAATATATGAAAAATAGTCCCCAACAAATGCTCTATTTCCTCCTGTGTGTTTGAGTAAAACTGCAGTGAGCAGCAGTTTGAGGAGATTACTGAGCCTTTTTCAAAAGATGAAACTACATTTACGTCCTCAGTAGGAACCAGTGGGCCGAACGCCACAGACAGGAAGTCAGGAAATTTTGATTGGTTTGTTGGGTTTAATTTTCTTCATGAGATTTGTTGACAAGAAAAATATAGAATATCATTAATTGATATAATCATAACTATTGTGTCTCTCTTCCCCCTGGTGTTTTTTTCTTTCCGTCACTTATTTTCGGGATGATTTGTAAACGATCCTCCATCCAGATATTCTCACCATCTCCTCCACTTTTTCCTGCTTTCCTCCTCCAACTTCCCCACGTAATTAGATAGTTGAGATCAGGTATCTTTCAAGCCTCTTCCCCTCTCTCCCTGTCCCTCCCTCCCTCCCTCCCTCTCTCTGAGGAGGAGGACAGAGGCTGTTTGTTCCCTGCCTGCCTCCTTTTGTCCGGACGGGACAATAGACTGACTGGAGGAGGAGGAGGAAGAGGAGGAGGAGGAGTCACAGTCCGAGTGGAGAACCATTACAGTAATAGTACTGATGGTCTACAGTTTTGTTAAACAGAACATGTCTTGAGGAAAAGTCACCTGTTATTTTCTACTCTAAATTAAATTGACTTTGTGCCATTTTAGTTTTGAATGGAAAGTAAAACACACAGACAGAAGGCTCAAATGCAACGAAAAATGCAGCATCTGAAAATCTACCAAGATAGTCCTTCACCTTTACTGGATGTGTCAATTAAATTAAAGTACACACGTGTCAGTGATGGCCCGAAATGGTGATGATCCAAAAGCTTCTTAAATCTCAGTTTGTGTATTATGTTGGGAATAGCAAAAGAGTGAACCAGGGAGGGACTTATTTGGGGTTTATCCCGTCACAGTGGCTCCACATGCTTAAAAGGGCTTATATTAGATGTTCAGTTTTGTTGCTATGAAGCAGAAACGGCGATTTGTGTTTTAATCAGTGGCCACAGACTGAATCTGCCAACAGACGAAGGTCGAACCATCAGAGGAGAGAGGGAGAGTCAGCAGAAACCAAGCTGGAAGTCAGGAGAACCAGCTGAACTAACTGTGGAGAAGAAGGACAAATGTGTCACCGACTGTTAGAAAACAAGGCCGGGATGTGAGTTTGGTACGATGGGAAACAGTTTTCAGAGTGCTTTCAGGTTTAATTTTGTTGTTTGGTAAAATTGCATCTTATGTGCCAAAAAGAAGAAATGGATTCCTTTATTTCATGTTGTGGTCGGTTGACCTGAGATTCTGCAGGTGGTGAGAAAACAGAGCAGAGGAGAAGAGTTTCTGACAGCCGAGGAGGCCGAGGACCTTATGTCACTGCACAAACACACAGACAGATGGCTGCTCGCCGCCGCACACTTGGTTGTGTTTGTGCTTTTTACACACTGTCTGTCTCAGAGAGAGAGAGTCCTCACAAGGTTAGAAAGAAGAGGGAAGTCCGGCTCAGTGCTGTGGAGGAGTTTAGATAACGCTTGAGACTGTACTCAGGATTAGGTTTAAAGTGGAGTGGGATTAAAGGTAAATTCACTTTCATTACAGCCACAAGGGCAATTCACACTGCCAGGGGTTTTTGGAGTGTTTCCTGGCGTTGTTCACATGCTTTCATTTTAATAAATCTAACAGTCCACACTGACAGACGTGTGTCAAGATGCAACTCTCATCATTTTCTAGTTTCCTGTTTTGAAGTGTAATCTCCACAAGCAGCCGCTCGAACCGCAGACATCTCCTGCATGTTGGGAACTTAAGTCTATCTGTGATGATGGATCAAGACCTCGTGTTTGACTGAAGTGTCACTTTGAGCATTTACAGTGACGGTGGGTCAACAAATAAAAACAACTTCATTTCACTTTTATTGCTGCACGACCCAAGCTGGTGGAATTTGATTCCAGTATAGCACAGGGAAAAGAGGGTCAATGCACAGTCAATATATAATGACAATACACCTGTCTACTTCCTGTACTCATCTCAACTTAAAAACTATTCTGTTCACTGAGCAGATCAATAGTTTTGATGTTAATTCTGACATGATTCTTCCAGATGAGGACACTGAGATCCTGGTTACGACTAATTCAAAGATTCTCTCCTGGAGGCTTGAAATTGCCTGTTTACAGGCAGCCTCTGCGTTGTGTTGGTTAGTAATCAGGATGCCATGACAGTTGGGTCTCTTCTGAGCTGATTCCAGATCGTAAAGCAGAAGCTCCACGTAAATAAAACTGCCTGCTGCTCCAACACTAATTAAATTAATTCAAATTTTGATTAAAATTCAAGAGTTTGAAAGCATTTCCAGTCAGTTATAATAACCATACTTTGGCAGATTTTCTATAATTAGAGTAACAAAAGGTTCCTATACACATAACTTGTTTATATAAGCTTTAATTAAAGCTGCACTAAGAATAAGAAATATTTGCATATTCACAATGGGTTAATAACTCGTTCATAGTGATGATTCAACAGAGAAATATCACCAACTCTGCACTTCTACAGAGAATATTTTGCATCTTTAAGCTCATGTTTTTGTTTTTCTGGCCCCAAAACTTTACCATTTTGGTTCAGTCTCAGCTGCCAAACAGCAGACAGACACAGTTAGAGACCAGCTGGTGAAGAGCAGAGTGAATATTGGACTTTAATTCATCCTCACAAACATCCCTCCAATGGGATGATAATGTTGCTCTGTGTCGGTGTTCAGCCCTGTCAGTGTCACGAGGAGGTGTGCTTACCGTGAGCGTCCTCAAGATCAATTAATGCTGCTTTATTTCATAGCCAGTTTGATTCTGTGTGCAGACTTTCTACCTGAACATAGACCTGATGCATTTCCTCACCCTTGGCTTGTCATCTCCTTAGCTAAATATGATCCAAAAGTCGTTTCTTGATTCATACGTCCCCTCAATAGTTTCAAGGTAGTTTCAGGTTTCCAACTGTCCACAGAGACACCTTCTTTTTCTGGCTGCATGCCACCCCTGTATTTATCCCTGTGTGCTTTTTATCTGCATGCTCTAAACTCAAAGTTGTTGGGAGGACGAGATGATTAACACTGTCACTACTGCAGAAATGATGCTTAAAGTGGTCACACAGCGGCCATGAAAGCTCTGCTTTCAGGTTTGTGTGTGATCTCAGCTGAGGAGCAGAGGGGATGATTAACTTTGTCTCAGGACACAGACGTTATTTTAATCAGTCTTGGTTCTAATAGTCTTAACTTCCTCTCACCTTCATCACCTCCTCAGCTGAATATCACTTTCCCTCTAAAGCAGCCGCGCTCTAATAGGAGCCATTCATCTCTTTTCCTCGCCGCTGAAACTTCAGGGAGTGATGCATTTCAGTGCTTCGTTCCAGCATTTTCCAAACTGCACTCACTGACCTGCAGTGCTTTCCTCTACACACAGTATGCTTGATGCCAGTTTGATTGGAGTTTTCCAAAAGTGAAGGTCACAACCAAATTAAAATGTCACCTTGTTTGCCAGTTATACATGTGGTAAAGTGCACAGTGAACAAATGAATGGCATCTTGTGCGCCATGAAAACATTTTCTTTAGTGCTGCTTTCATCCTGCAGCTTTAGCTGGTAAATAATGCTGCATTCATGAATTTTTTTCAACAATATGCCATTCAGTGTATTTACATTCTGTAATTACTTCTCTATATAGTAGTTTTCATTGTGTGTGGCAGGGTCAACCATTCGCTGTCCTCACACAAGTGACGACGCATCATCTAATCCGGTGTTACTGTTTGTACTTCGATGTGACTGACATCAGCCCCACTGTTTACTGTTGACTCTCCCACAGCTGGATTAAGTCAGCATTTCCTGCTTCTGCTGCTTCACATTAAAAGCACTCAACTGGCAAAACAAAGGGTTGCTTTTATTGTGAAGCAGTCACAGGAAATGCCTTGTTGTTGACACTGAGTTTAGGGTTAACACAGATCAGTATTTCATTAATTAGTTTCTGTTGTTGTCAGTGGATGAGATGTAAATCTGTCAGGGATTTAAATAGAAGGGGAGTAATGTTGGATGAAGAGCTGCACACCTCCAACTCCTCGGCAACGTGACCAACTCCTTTTACTGAGTCCTGCTGTTGTGTAGAAAACTACTGGAGCTGTGTGCAGCGTGAAATAAGAACGTCTTTATTAAAACAACATGGGTTTGTTTGGCTGCACTGGAAACACCAGTACCACCAACACACCAGCTGCTCTTCTGTTGTTTCGCTGTAGAGTGAAATGTTACCAACAGTCAACCTGGATTATAACTTTAAATGGCCGCATTCACAACTTTACCTTCTACATCAGTCACTTCATACACAGAGTATACTTAATATATTGATTTTAAATGCTCCTCCTCTGCTCTCCATTCACTGCCAGAGACTGAATTAACTGTCCCAGGTCACAGATACTGTGGGAAACCATTACGCTGTGAAACTCTGAACCTTCTTTCACCTCAATCACCTTCACAGCTGAATATCATCCAGTTTATACTGCAGGCTTAATACCATAAATCCACCGTGCTAATAAAGCTGTGCATAAACTAAGCACCGCCCCTCGTTCCTCTGTTATTTCACTGCCAGTTTCAGGTTTCTGTCTCAGGACACGGATATTATTTAAATGAGTCTAAGCTGAGTCTTCAGGGTCTAACTTCACTTATTTTCCTCTCACCTCAATCTCCTCTTCAGCTCCATATCACCATCAGGGCGAACAAAAGACATTTTCTATCTCTTAGTAACATGAAGTCACTTCCTTTCCTGCTACGGTGCAAAGTACAGCAGAGGAGGTGAAATCCTCATCATCTCAGCAGGGATGAGTGTTCACAGTGACGATGAGCTGCCTCCTCTCATTCCCTCCTGCTCGTCTGTCTGGCTGCTTCTCGTTTCAGGCAGAGCAGCATCATACACTACAGAGACATTAAATATGATGTAGTCTATCAAACAAAAACATCTGCCAACAGGGTGAGGTAAAGTGACTTGCCAAGATTTCCTAGAAGAAGCATTAAAATCAGGCCACTACCAAACACAATATGACCTCAGAAGTAGTAAAGAGAAGACGTGTAAGGTTTAAGCAGTGGAGCTTCAGACGTTTGAGATAAAGGTTCCTGAAAATAGACTGTCTTTTAATTCATTCAATTAAAGCAGAACTACAGAGGAGGATCTGATAATACCGCCCACCCCTCCATGCAGTGAGGCGTTTTCAGTGCAGTTACCTTGAAATAAATTCAATAATCTAATGAAAATTATGTTGACCAGCATTTCTGTCTTCGATAAGAAGAAATAAAGCTGAAAGTCTCAGCGAAGCAGCATTTTAAGAGCATGATGCTTTATTGTGATTTCCTTTGTTGTATTTCCTGTTGGCAATGGAATGATTACAAGAGTCAAACACAAGTGTTAAGATCCTGCTGTACTTTGATATGTTTTTCAGATTAAAGAAGGAGTTAGAAATTGAGCATACGGCAGTCACTGATTAACATGCTCACAGCACGAAAATAAGTTTTCACTTCAAAAAAAGAAAAAAGTAGTCTGGAGATTGTTTTTCCCACTTTGACAGACGCTAAAGCCTGGAAAAGCAAAGATTTGGTGGGTCTGGGTGTATCTGAGGGGGGACGAGCAAGTGGCACCCACCATGACAGTGTGATGAGCTGAGACACCTGTCAATCAAGGCAGACGTACCTGCAAACACACCCCTCTGTAATCCAAAGTCCCTAAAACAGAGAAAATTAGAAAAAGATGAACTGTTAAGAGTAAAACATCCCTCCTGGAAAAATCAATGTTGACTTATTCTTAGAGAGAAGTTTTCCAACTAAATTCAATGCAGCCATTGTTTTTCTTCGTGGCTCACTTCCAAATAAGCTTCAAGAATGAGTAGAAGCTTGTTGCTTTACATTGATTGTACGAATCTCTCTAATGAAACTAACCAGCCCCACCACAGTGAATGACAAAATACTTTTTATAACTGCCCTCGAGAACGAGAAGTGTTTCTTAACATCCTTTGTCAGCGTCTTCCTAAGCTATGGTAAAGGTTGGGTTTGGGAAAGATCATTGTTTGGATTAGAATAACTACTTAGTTAAAGCTCTGTTATGCAACAATTGGTGTTTTTTGCGACTTGGTGCCAGTTTCGAAGTGTAATTCCCTTTAACACGACCGTCAAATACAAATAATGGAAATCATGCCTTACTCACTCTTTCTTTTTCTTTTCTTAGCTTCCTCCGTCAGCGTCCTCTTCGGTCTCTTAGGAGAATACACTTCTCGCTCAACCCAAGTTACATAGTGAAAGAAGAGGCGTTTTGGGTACAGTGGGAATGAAAGAGGCGCCATTCTGCCTATTACAAGTCAGTGTGCCATCACATTGATTTTGAAGCTGTTATTTTAAGGTCAAATAGTTGCATAATGTCACTTTAAGGTAACAGTTGCCCACATTTAGTTCCAGGAATTCGTCCCCAAAGCAGGTGGAGAACAGTGGAAATGGATATGGATAATGGATGTTGAGACATGTTTAGTTATATTCTTGTAGTGGAAAAGAGCTTCATGTCCTCCATCTGCTGTCACCTAAACCACCAAATATTCATACTCTTTCTCTGGAATTGAACAGCATCTTCTTCCTGTTTGTGTAGCAGTTTTCCCCCGAGTGGATCACAATATATCGTTAAAATGATGCGCAGCAGTTTAAATAAAATAACAGATTGTGGAAATGTTTTCTAAGCCTGTTGTCCAGTCAGCTGTTTTACTGTTGAGGAGACAAGAAGAACGAGTGATCTTCACTGGTGAGACTCGGCCGGATGTTTGTCCCGCCAGACATTTGTTGGAGGCATCAAAGTCACAGAGGTCAATGCCTGATCTGACACACACACACACACACACACACATCATATTGGATGATGAAGCGTCAATCATTAC
>CM062202.1:1580000-1585000 GCA_031216445.1 Lateolabrax maculatus
ACACACACTCTGATGCAGACAGACAGTGAGTAGGATCTATGTGGCCTTTCGGTGGTGCAGGGCTGAAGCCTTGGCCTCATAACTCTGCTATTACACCACACACACACACACACACACACACACACACACACACACACACACAGTGCGCAGGTGGGAGTTTGGAGGATGAGGCCTTGGCCTGATCAGCCTCCTGTGGGACGGGAGGATGCGCTTGATTTATGAGTCTGGGAGGCTGGAAGATCTCAGGTGCACACACACACACACACACACACACACACACACACACACAGTTGCTCTGGATGAGTTGAAGTGTTTTTGATCAGATAAAAAGGAAGAAGGAAAGAAGGAAATGAGTGAAGGGGGCAGGAGAGGAAACAGAATATCTGATAAGAGGACAGAGGAGACACAATAAATGATCTACTTCTATCAGTGTTTTAACTCGGGATCCACATGTAAACTAAAGGAGAGAACACACACATATCCAAGAGGCTTCAACACATAAAAAAACAAAGAAGAAGAAGAAGAAGAATCACAGCCATGCAGGTTTCGACCTAATTTTGACAAGATGCAGCTCCCGAATGGAGTTTGAGTTTTATTTTTTATGAGTAATAGTTTTTCTCAGGTGGGGTTTAGCTGTGCTCTTGTGTTTTCAAATCTTGTAACACTTGTAACAAGCCAACGTGTTCAGCAGACAGACAGACGGTCACATCTGTGACCTAAGGACTGACATGAACACAGCGTTAGTGTGTGATTGGGTGAACTGAGGAGACAGGAAGTGTTCTTCTTAACTTTAATGCCACACAGCCGCCATTCAGGATTATCCTGAGTTTTCCAAAAAAACGGTTTTCCCAGTCACACCAAAACCTCCATCAAATTCTCCTTTGGTGACCAAAATGATGCATCTTTAGCCGATGCAGTGAATGAGTCTGGGTGTCAGTCCCAGGAACCCGGCTGGGATCCGCTGCTGCGTCTGTAAATCAGGAGATAATCACACACAGACTGAAAGAGCAAACTCAAGGAAAGGTGCAGCGTAAATTTGTCCTTTTCGTATGAATAAATCTGGTCGTCGTTGTGTTACCTCTCTCGTTGTCTCCCTTGTGGAGGTGATGATGGTCTCTTTTTGTTCGGTGGGTTTAAGCCACCAAGCAGGATGCTTTGTAAGCCAGCTTGTTGTACGTCCACCAGAGTTTAATACGGGACATCCCACTATTTCCCGGAAATTGGTCCCTTTTTTTCCATGGAAAAATGGCTGCCAGAACGTGGAGTTCTTAGCCATGAAAACACGTCGCACAGCTCTTCTCCAGTACACCACGCTTTCTTCACCAAACGCTTTCGGCCATCTTGGCTTCATCCGGGTGTCTGAGGCTGCTTCCGGTTTCCTTATAAACAACACTTTGATCTGTAATGTGATCGATATATCAATGCAAAACTTTAACTTTTCATTTTTTTTCTTCAAACATAATATTTAAAAAAAAAAATCATTTTAAAAATACATACACTTTGAAGTTTCAGAGAGAAGCACTTTTTACTGTTTTTCAATTTTAACCAAAGTCTGAAACAGATTTTTTCTTTTTTCTTTGAGTGGGATGGGGAGTATTATTTCTACAAATGACTACTTTACCGTGTCTCTCCACAGGTGAAGGTCACGTGATGTCAGGATGCCTGGATTCCCAGCAGACACGCCGGCTCCTGAACGCCCTGGTGACGCCGTGCCTGGGGAGGAAGTGAGGGACGTGGAGCCGTTTCTGGATCCGTCAGATCCTCCTTTTCTTCTCGCCTCGTCTCCGATGGAGCTGAGCGGGGAGGAAACGCAGCAGGTGGACGGCAGCTGGAGCCAAGACGGAGACCTGCAGGGATGTGGACAGTGAGTGTCCTCCATGGATGTCTCCAGAGATCTTTATACTGGACTCCAAGGGTCCAGCAAATATATAGTATCTACTCCAGCACCTGATATTAGAATTTAAACCTTTCATGATTGTTAGAAAGTCAAAATTAATCTATATATAACATGGTTTAGGGCTCATGGAGAATGCTCTAAAATCAGAAATACTAAATAAATTATTTCACTTCATTTAACAGAAAAACAAGTCCCGTCCCCGTCCAGGACCGCATGTTGGATTTTTAGTCATTTGTGTGATTAAAAAATGAAATCAGCTGTTTGACTTTCGCTGTGTTTCCAGGTTGGAGCGGAGGTGGGTCCTCTGGCACGACTTTATGACAGAACACGCCCACCTGGACACCTGGCTGCGATTGGCTGAGCAGGCCACCGGTTCCCCTAACCCCGCCCACGTTACCTACGTCACTGCCAAGGAGGAACTGAGGAAGTTTGAGGTGAGACTACAGCCTCCACGGATGAGCTCAACAAACTGAGAACGAGTTCTTATGTGAACCCTGGAAACTTGGATCATTAACGGAAATGATCTCCACCCACTTACTTCTCCCCTCGGATTAACCTGCAGTTTATTTATTTATTATTTCGTCAAATCTTGCATATCATTGTCAAAACTAAAGTATGTGTGTTTTGCTATTAAATGCGAGGCCTTCAGGAAAAGACAAACCGGGGTTAGAGCAGAGTTAGGCTCAGGTTCAGGTACAGTTTAAAAACATAATCCAGGTAAAGTGTAAATATCACCGAGCAGCCACTCGTAAAGCCGAAGCAGGCGGTATTTATGTATAAATCCAGTCGTTTTACTACCTTAAATCTCAAAGTTTGAGCGTGCAGCAGAGTGTCCATCCCCACGGCTGAAAAGCTGTAGATTCTCCCTGTTCGTCCAGATTAAATTCTGCTGTCAGGTCGGTCACTGCTGGGAAATCTGATCCACATCAATCCTCCTCTGCAGCGCCAACACACGAATGGATGAAGCTTCTATGTATCAGTCACTTTTTGTTGTTCCTGTGGAGGAGCAGGCAGGCGACTGCACTCACAAGCCAAATCAAACAGAACTATAAGAAGATTATTATTATTATCATTATTATAAAACTGCAAAAATGTCCTCCTGCTTTTCAATTCCATATTGTAATGGTTAAATTGTCTTGTGTTGCTGATTTTTGGGCCCAAATAATTAGTTTTGAAAGTTCTGAAGTATAATTTACTCATTTAACATTAATTTATTGTATATCTTTTATCAGATTTTAATGTTTACAAATAAACATCATTTAGATTTCATTACAGCAGCTCCTAGTTGCACAGAGCTGGAACCATAAGTCGATTAACTGTTCAATAAAACAAGCAAAATGAATACCTCACCTTGAGGTGTGGGGAATAACAAATAGAAATAAATAACAGGCATTTTCCAACTCTCAGTTGTAAAATGTTATAGAACATTGTTTTAAATAATTTACATGTTGAATAAAGTGTGAATCAGGCAGCATCTCTGCCTCGCTCCACATATTTTGTTCTTTTATTGCCATTTTTTACTGCACATATTGTCAATTTTTTCAGTTTATTCTAGGTTTGAGTCATTTTGGTAGTAAATATCAGGACTCAAAGGAAGAAGAACGAGCTCTGTTTGCTGTAAGAAGGAAATAAGATGCTCTCCTTCAGTGAAAAACCTTCATTGTGATGAAAAAGGTCTCAGATGGGTTTAACTTTTACACAGAGCAACAAACTCCTGCATGAAAGGGTAAAAAATGACTTCAACACACAGGATTTATGGGTAATGAAGTTTGAGTCTCTTCATCAGCAACGTCAGCTGAGTGTCCGTGCTTTGTGTCTGTGAGCTCAGAGGCTGCGCTGCGCGGCGGGACCTCGCCTCGTCCAGCTGGACAGTCTGACCCGGAGGAACCGAACTCTGACCCGGCTGTTCCAGGGCGCCGTGCGGGCTCGGCTGCTGGCGGCGGCGAGGAAGTGCGGCCAACGATGGGACGACGTAAACGCCAAACTGGAATCAATCAGCGGGCGACTGAAGGTCAGAGGTCCTCCTAATCAAACCAAAACTTTTTAAAAATGTCTTGTTTATTTTATTGCGTTGAAAGAATAGTTCTGAGAATGTTGAGTGTGATTTCTTTTTAAAAGTTAATTTATGGAATATTTTCTTATTTCAAATTTTAACCAAACAAAAAAGCATCATTTTGGTTTGACTGCAGCAGAGTTTTCACATACTCACACATCTTGTTTGCTTGCTTGTCGCCAAATAGAATAAAAATCTGTTGTAAAGACCGTAAAGTTTCCAAAACCTGTTTTTTCTTGTTTATTAAATTAGTTTTAAAAGAAAATGTTGAGAAGTGGACTCTCTGTTTTACTGTCAGCTGTCCGTCTCAGAGTGGGAGGGGTTTGAGGCAGAGAGGGAGGAGCTTGCCCTCTGGTTGGCTGACCTGGACGTCCGTCTGAGCGAGGTGGATCACCTGACAGGGAACACCTGCGAGAAGCTGAGACGGCTGCAGGTGTGTGTGTGTGTGTGTGTGTGTGTGTGTGTGTGTGTGTGTGTGTGTGTGTTTATAACCACATTCACTACTCTTATGGTCTCTTTTCCTACCTCCTGTGTATTTGTATTTGTCTTTATGTGTGTGTTGTCAGTCCTTCCAGCAGTGTGTGTGTGTGAACTCGGGCCGTGTGAACGCCCTGCTGCGGCGCGGCGAGGCGTTGATGCAGCGCAGCGAACCAACTGATGCTCAGCATGTCGAGAGCTGCCTGCTGGAGCTGCTGCAGCGCTGCAGCCTCGTCTACAACAACATCGCACGGACACACACCCGGCTGCTGAGCATGAGACTGGTACACACAGACACACTCACACACACACTCTCACACTCTCACACACACACACACACACACACACACACACACATACAATATAAATACATTTGTGCAAGTAATACAAAAATAAACAGCCACCAATATACACCTACATAAGCAAATAACACAACAAATAACCTATTTTTAACTTATACTTTATTTTAGCCTATAAAGAATTCCATAAATTATTAGAATTCACTGTTTTAGTCGTACAGGTGCCTCAGTGATTCAGTATTACACTTTTTTAAAGTTAGGGGACTTGCGAGAG
>CM062202.1:1587500-1725000 GCA_031216445.1 Lateolabrax maculatus
TTATTTTGGTGAGACAGAGGAGAGGAGGAACGGCAGTGTGTCAGCAGCCGTACGAGAGAGAGGCAGAGGGGAAACTGAAGATCGGAAATCATTTCAACACACACACACACACACACACACACACACACACACACACTGTTGCACTGTGGGTGAACCCCGACAGGAGAAGAGACGAGCACAGACGTACAGTAACACTGAGTTATTATCTGATTACAGCCGCAGCGTCTCAACAAAGACATCAAAGTGTGATGCGTTGATGCCTTTAGTTCAATTATAAAGAAGATTTTGAAAAAAGAAGGGGAAGCCCCCCCACTCAGCAGGCAGGGCTCGGCGCCGTCCGCCCCGAGGGCTCGAAGTGGCTGTACTTCATTAAACCTGCGACCGTGTCACCTCGTCTCCGGGTGCTTGTACGCCGCATGAATTCTGAATGCAACTCAAAGACGTGCCTGCACAGTTTTTTGTGTACCCCCACGGTGACGACGCCGCCGCCGCCGCCAACCACCTCTCAGCCTAAAGGGAGAAGATTTTGGCAACACTTTGACTTAAACTCACACTTCTTTGAGAATACTGCACAGAACACAACTGGTCCTGCATTACTTCTCCTCTTCATGGTACTTTGAGCTCATTAACTACGTATCATGAACACAATATACATCACTGCATCGTTTCAGTGTGTAGATTTCCTTCCAGGCAGCTTTCTGTTAGTTATGTTAATGTCGTTTTTTTAATAATTGAAGGAGGAACCATTTTCTAAGCTGCCGTCAGTGGTGAGAAATAATGTGAATCAAAAGTGAAGAAGATAAATGTGTAGGTGTGAGATAGGCAGACAATCTTTACTCAAGCACATCATTTTGTAAAAAATGACTCTTGTAAAAGTAGAAGTACTGATTCATCTTCTTTACTCAAGTAAAAGTGAAAAAGTTCAGCCTCTGAAATGTACTCAAAGTATAAAAGTAGACATTGAGTGTCCCTCCCTGTGTGATCTGCACTGATGGAGACACAAGGATTCCTCTTTTCCACGTGTTAAAGTCGGACCTGATGATGGGAAGGCGGTGCGCAGTGATGCAAAATAAACTTAACTGATAATCTCCTCAAATGCATTAAAACTAAAGTAAGGAGCCTGTTTTAAAATGTGAGGAGCAGAACGTTCAGATATTTGTGTTAAATTGTTGGAAGTCAAAGTAAAAAGCTGTCAGAAAAACAAATACTCAACTAAAGATACCTGAAAACTCTTCTTAAGTACAGAAACATAGTATTTGTACTTCCCACCTCTGGATGTAGGGGACTCCAATCATGTGATCACACATTATTGTAAAAGAAATGGCTATAAAAGTACCTGATTGATTAGTGCCTGACTGCATTATACGGCTGAGAACTAATATTTGGCAGCTGAAGAGAATCGTATTGATCGAAAGCTTCTGGAAATCTAATGTAGTGGACAGCAAGCAGCATTGTGAAAAGGAAGATTGTAAATTTGTGTATTTTTTTTAATAGCTTTATGGCATCCAGCCTTCAGAACTTCAGATGGTTGCTTGGAAAATAGGAAATCAATCCAAACCTGGATGTATGATCTGGAAAAAGTAGTACTAATGAAATAAGAAACGTTTACATGGTACAGGATACTTTATAAAGGACGTGTATGGAGCGTAATGAAATGAGTCAATGTTAATATTCTAAATTAATATCTGTTTTTTGGAGGGATGGCTCGACCGCGCCCACCCCGCAGTCTTCTCACCAGTAGCCACCCAGGGGGGCGGGACTCAGCTGAACGGGGACCAGTGGGCGACCTCGACTCCTGACGGACAGGACAGCGAGCCGGTCAGCTTCGACGGCGGCCGTGTGAGGGCGTGGCTGGGAGTGCAGAGCCCCGCCGCTCCGGAGAGGAGGACTTCCTGTTCCAAAGCTGTCCAGACTGACGGGGAGGCCACGGTGGGTTCCTTCATTTCATTTATTAGGTTATTTAAAGTGGACTGTGCATATTAATAGAATACAAAAAAAAAAAAATCCAAGTAAAACAAAGAAAAACCTTTATTTTTGGGTCAAACTTTGGTTTAGCGCAAGATAAAATATTATTATATTATATTATATTATATTATATTATACATTATATCCCATCATAAAACCCTGCAGGTCTATTTCTGTCTGGATTAAAACCTAAACTCTGTTCAGCATCTGAGACGCAGCACGTCACAATACAAATAAATCTATCTAATCTTTCCCAATCTTTTCTCTACTGCCACAATTTTACAAAATTAAACTTATTTCAAAGGATAAATCTGGTCTTCTTTTAATCTTTTAAGTTGTCAAGACATCTCATGAAAAGACCCAAACCAACATGAATATAACTACTTTGTGTGTATCCCAGCCTGATATATCTTCGTCCTGCCATTGAGCTCCATTGATGTCCAAAAAAACTATTTAAAAACTACAGCTGTAAAACGATTAAAATGTTTAATTAAATCAACTAATCAGCATATCAGGTAATTAATTAATCGCCCATATCAATGTTTGCTTGGAAAAGTCCCCAAATATTATATTTCAACTAAAAAACATTATTGTGGCACATGATCAAGGCAGAGAAGAGGACCCCCCTTAAAACGAGATGGTGCATCTCAAGTCAGGAAGTATTGAGAGACAGACTCACATGTTGACTTGAGCTGAGATTTTTTTGACATTAACAAACATATAGAACGACAGCAGCCTTATTGTCTCCAAAGCCTTATTTTTGCTGAACTTGTTTTCCTGTTGAGTTCAGCATTAACATTCAGCACATGGCATCACATGAACATCGTGTGTATGTGTGTGTGTGTGTGTGTGTGTGTGTGTGTGTGTGTGTTTGTGTGTCAAAACTCCTGACCTGACATTCACACACACACACACACACACACACACAGTAAATGGCTGACCTTGTGGGCACCAACTTTCTTATGGAAGTACAAAGATAAGAAAATAATTAAATGATATTTTCATTTGAGAACGTTCAGGCAGAATCAGTAAATCAAACACTTGTTTCTGTCTCCAGCTGTTTTTGCCGGTTTTGAGTTCTTGACATTGCAAATATCTGCAAAACAAACGACATTCCCATCAGCCTCAGCTGGGATGGTGAACGTGGTGGACATTAACCCTGCTGAACATTTAGTTCAAAGCATCGCAGTGCCTAAGTAAGCGGGGCGGCGTCATTTTCTTGTTCATATCTCTTGTTTTTTATTTTAACTAAACTAAAGTTTTATGAATTTTATTTTATTTTCTAGTCCGGTGGGGAGCAAGCAAATCCCCCGAAACCCCCCGAACCTGCACATCAAAACGAAGCTTAGAACCTGAAGTTATTATCTGTATGAGTTAATGAGTTTATCTCCGAGACCTGAATCGTGAGGACCTACAGGATACTACAGAATGTAGTGATCACTTTTCAATAATGTGTCGTTAATAAACAGACTAGTTAGTGAAATCAAAGTTGTTGCAAACAGAGCGGGCATCCACAATGATATGAATCATAATGGCCGACGCACAGACGTGTAAAGTCATGGAACTCACTATTATTCCCCCCGAGTAATAACGAGCAGCTTGGGGTAGATGAAATATCTGTTTCCATTGCATTGTTTGTGCTCTCCTGAATAATGCATTTAGATTGGAGTACACTTCTTCTCAGTTTAACAGCAAACACACACTGAGTGACGTCGTCTCTCACCAGAAGCTCCATCAACATTCATAATCATCAGCCTTTATTTTCCTCTGCACATCCACCTTTTGTAAAGATGGATTCCCTGAATAACTGTCCTCTACCCCCCCTCCTCTGTCTTCTCCCTGCAGCTTCACGTTTCTGTCTCCATCAGACTTCATTGGCTTCAGCCTTCATTTCCTCTCCCTCTCTCATTACCAGTGAAAGCGCCTATTTATTCTCCTCTTCCTCCGTCTCGTCCGGCGCTCCTCGGGCCGCCGAATGAATCCATAAAGTCTTGATTTATGCATCGAGTCTGGCTGCACTTTAACTGTCGCCATAAAAACAGGAGAGAAACGCCAACTTCCTCCTCCTTTCCTTCCTTCCTCTTTACTTCCTCCCTCTCACATCTCCGTCCGTGTTCAGGAAAGAGACAGAAACAGACGGCAGCAGAGAGAAAAAAGAAAAGTTGGTAGATGAGTTTTCCAGTCGAATCTGATGACAAAGTGTGTGTAATTAGAGCGACTTTGAGCACATTCATTTGCAATAGTGAGTTTGATTTGTGTGTTTGCGTGTAATAGCATTGGCACTTTCTAATGGAGGTTCATTACTGACAAAACTATCGAGTGAGCATAAAACAAATTGGAGCAGAAATCAACCTGCGAGTACAGATTTGAGAGCAGCGAAGGAGAGAATCAAGAGTTTAATCACTGTGTACAAACTCAGACCAAGAGCCGGACAAACTGTGTCAGGCACCGCTCTGATGGACGACTTCTTCCCAGGGTGCTCCATCAGCTCTCAGGTGGAGTTATGGCACTTTGAAAGAACCCGGACACGCAGACTCTAGTAGGGCTGCAACTAATGAGTTTATAACACGTAAAAAGGTTTTAGACTAAACTATTAAACGAGTTCACAAAGCCCGAAATGATGTTTTCAAAACTGTCCCAAAATATTTCAAACCCAGATAACAGCATTTAGCTCTCCTTGTAATCTTGTTCCAGATGAAGAATGATTCTGCAACTGCATGCTGACATTTCTCATCTCAAAATGAAAAGACTTTAGTGCGTCGTTCTGGGGGGATTTTTCATGTTCATAAATGGCTGCCGTGTTTTTCTACTTTGAAAATGAGAAGCGATTAGTGAGTTCCCAGCAGGTGTGTTTGACCGCTCAGCTGCAGGAAAGTCAATGTGAATGTGTGATTAAAGCAGAGAGCTGCTGATCCCTGACCCTACAGAGGCCTCTGCAGTCGCAGTTACACAAATCGAGCGACTATACCTGTGTTGTATAATTTGTTGAGTTGTGCTCTTAAATTAGCCCATAATGTGTGTTTAACTCCTACTATAGACAGGAGGAATGATTACAGCATACGGGCATGTGAGCATTTAAGATTCTAAATTTGAGTACATTTTCTTTTATTCTGAATCCATCTATTCATGTTTGTAAGAGCAAAGATTTAAGGTTAATATTTGAGTAAGACATATCTAATGTGAAGAGTTGAAACCAATTGTACAAGCTTATATTAAAAATGTATTGAAAGGACTAAAATTACTCTTCACAGCTTTGAAGGGACATTGATCAGATGTTTGGCTCCTCTCCATAGTGAGCATTCAGAGACCTGAAAAACTTGCATCTTTGCTTGACTTGGACTTGGACCCAGGAGACATTAAAACTTTTGGCTGGAAAGGATATATAAATTGCTGCAGGGTTTTGGCAACTAACTTGTCAACTTAAATGTCCCCTCGAGGGTTTACAATGTGTCAAACAGCTGGAAACTCAACCGAGGGTGCATAAACTCTTTTTTTTTGTGCTGACAGCTATGTTTCTGCATGCTCTCAGGTCGTGTTTAGAGACTAATTAAAGCCTGAACCTGTTAAACACTCACTAATTAGATGTTATTACCTTCCATACATTGACTGACTTCTGTATTTATCTGTGTGTTGGGTGTTTTATGTTGCAGTGTAACCTGGATGGAAGCCACATCGACCAGCAGCCTTTTCCCGCTCCCGCCCCTTCACCGCCACGTGACCTGAAAGCCTCGTCTGATTGGACGTGGCACCGATATCGATCGAATCTTCAGGTTATCTTGGTTCTGACTGATAAACAAGATATATCAGAGATGTTGTGGTGCCAGTTTGTCTTACAAGAGACTTGTTGTCATGACACATATTACAATGTTGAGACTGCCAGAGGATTTCATCAGTTTACAGTAATTAAAGTGTCATAAATTAATGTGGTATTGATTTATTGATGGAAAATAATACACATAGCACCTTAAATAAGTAGTACTAATAAGAAGTAGTGTCACTAAAGCCCTCGGGGGAGACATAAACTGTGCGTGTGTGTAGGCAGATATTTTTGAGCTGATATTTTCTTAGAAAGTTTTCATGTGATAATAAGAAATGTGGCCTGAAACTACTGTGGATTCACAGACGCTCTCTGTTCTTCAGGCTGAGGAAGAGCCGTCCTGTTGTGAAGAAGCTGAGCGCCTTCTCTCCGAACAAAGGTGAGAAAATACAGAAACCCTCAGATGGAGCGATAAAAGACGCAGGCCGGCTGTAATTTGCAGGATGTTTCTCAAACCGCAGAGATAAGCACAACAGTGTCCTTTATGTTTGTGAGGAGAAAACTTGTAAAGACAAGTTGTAGGGATCAGAGCCATGAGTCAACACCCAGACACCAACGTTTCTAAAATGTTCAGATTATTTAAATTTTTAATCTTTTATTTATCGCGTTAGCTCTTTAATCATCTTTTCTGCCAAGTTTTATTTAAATGGAGGAAGAACTTAAATAACTGTCTCAGAACTGTCTCTATAAAAGTAGGATTTTGTAGGATATCCTATCTCTTCACGATCTGTCAACCTCTCATATTCATGCGAGGAGAATTTAAAACCAGAACTTTCATTTCAAACAGTTTTTCATGGAACAAAGTAGAAAGATTGTCCAGCTTGTGTTGCTGACATAAAAAGTGTTGGACGATTGTTGTTTCCTCGCCTCCACGGCCTCCACTGGTTTTCTATTTTGGATTCAAAGTGAGCTGTGATTGGCAGGTCACTTCACCCCTACACTGCTTCAGAAACAAATACCATATAACAGAGTTCTTTTCCAGCTGCAAACAGCAAAACAACTCAAGGCGCCCGTGCTTTGAGAGGAAAAGCAGCACACAAATAACATACTTTTAAAGTTAAAAGATAAGTCTTCTGGATTGTCTGGCTCCAGTAAGTGACCGGATAGACGGGCTTAACACCTCCACCCCTTCCTCCTCCACAGTGCGACCTCCAGCAGCAGGGCCCCTTCCTCCCTGCTCTCCCCAGCCCTCCTCTACCTCCTCCTGGCCGCGGCCCTGGCTCTCCTGGCCTGTCTGATCTGGGTCGTGATGGAGCCGCCGTGTCACCGCAGCGGCAGGATGCCTCGTAGCTTCCACGTAGCACTGAGATACGTCAACGGACCCCCGCCTACATGAAGGCCGTCCGGAGACCAAAGCACTTTCCTCCGGCTCTTCAGACTCATCATGCAGTGTCAATAATTTGCTCATTTCAATTAACCCACGAGTCTGACTCAAACATCAAAGATCTGACCGAAATCCACAGGGAGCGAGGGAGGAAAAAGAAGGATAATTAGACCTCGAATCAAGGGCAGCACTGAGTGTCAAACATGCTTCCACAAACCCTGAAACTGCAGTTCTGGTCTGTTTTTTCTGCCCATTTTCCACTGTTCATTTCCACCATTATCCATGGAGCTCCCGACAAAATGAGCTCCTTCAGGGGTTAAACTCAGGCTGCTGTGTTGTTTCAGTGCACGACTTGTTTTAGGGGAATAACTTTCAACAGATGTTCCTTTTTTTTTAAAGTGAGCAGCAGTGATGAGTCCTGAGATTTCTGAAAGTCACTGAAAATCATTTTCCATTATTCAGGCACCAGTTCTCTGTGCTGCTTACATCAATTTTCCATGAACTTTATAAAAACGACCATCAGTATCCATAAAAAGAGGCAGATTACTGCATCAGCACCACTTTGATTTGTATTGGAAATGATGTCGTTAAGTTTAAGACGTAGGAATGAAAGTTCATCCATGACCATTTGAAAATAGCAATTTAACAAAAACAAAACAAAACTTACTTACGGCTTACTACCTTGTCTCCATCAATAAAAGGCTGAATGAATCTTTTGCACGACTCAGCTCCACACCGGCCTCTCACTGGTTTGGATGCAAACTTCTCCAAACCTCTGCTGTTCAAGCAAAATGTAACGGCCACAGGAGATTAACAAGTTGCAAACCTTTAAAGATATAGAAAATGTTGATGATTGCGTCTATCGGCAGCTGACGGTTAGAACCTTTTGTTTTCAGTGAGAGTTTTTAGCAGCATGTTCTCGCCGGCTTTGTGGCTCCTGATTGTAAACTGGTGGTCTGATGGCAGCTGATACAGTTGTGTAATATTTTTAAACTCCTGAAGCTATAATTCCATACAAGGGACCAAACCAAGTCATGACCATGTTTTGTTTGATACATATAGTCCTTTCAATACTGCCGTCTGTTGAAAAACACAGTATAAACACGACATTTTAAATATATCGTTGTCTCCTACTAGAAATGAACAAGTGACGTGAAAACATGGAAAGTATATTTATTAAGTTCTGTCCCAGTACAGAAAAAAAGAATATATACTGTATATAAATATAGCAGAACTAGCGGGAAGTTGTAATATGTAATGATTTATCTTTAAGTACCTCTCACATTTCTGATCAGTGCATTCATAACGTGCCAGACGTATCAGCTGGTTAAATGTCCAAACTGGTGCACAGAAGAGGAACCATAGATGCCCTTTTTTGTCTTTACATAAAACCATGTTCCCATAAAAGTCACTGACCAATTGCAAGCGTGCACGTGTTGCAGTAAGTGAAAGTCAAATGTGTTTTGAGGATTAATAATATTTCCACTGCTGTGCTGTCACATAAACATGGTTTATTAGAAACATTGACAGGGTTGAAAAATCAGAAGGTGTGTTAGCCTGAAGTCTGACTTGTTGGGGTTGTTTATTACTATTTTTCCCTTTTATGAAATTATAATTAATAATTTCCCGACATGGTAGAAACGTAACGCTAAGGCTGCAGGGAGGTGAACTTGTAGGACTCACATGTAATGAAGTAGAGTGTGATAGTTATGACGTTAGAGGACGTATATTGGTTGCAGAGGTTTTATCTTTAAACTGCTTTCTGTGCTTAACGTAAAGGATGCAACACGTCCCTAAATGACTGTTTGTAATACTTTGACTGCCATTCGTGTCAGAATCATTTTGTACTAAAGGAAGAAGATGAATCATTAACTGCCTTGTTACACCATGAGAGCACTTGTATTTATAATTCATTAAGATGTTTTGTAAGAAATTGTATATTCACAGTGCAAAATGACTTCTAGGGAAATGTATTGAAGTGAACATTTATGTCAAAGGTTAAAGTTTTTTTTTTTATGTTTTAGCCCATTAACTACGGATCACATGTGTACATTACCGTGTTTATGAATGTGGTTTTCCTTTTTTCCTAGGCAGCCATGTTGTGTTCAGACTCTTATGGACAAGTTAAATATAATATTTAAAACTGATCAGATGCAATGGGATACTACCTGTATCTGATATTGGGCTAAAATGTGGGAAAAACAATTTGCTGTCTGTGAAATGATTTAACTTGCTGTGGAATTCTGACTGATTTTTACTTTAACTTTCGCCGTCCACTAACAGTGTCAATAATGTGCTGTTACAGCCTAAAGAAGGTGCCGTCTGGCTTATTTTTGTGTGTTTTGAGTGACTGAAGAGTTTCTAACCAATATCATGTCACAGCCGTCGTTGGACATTTTGTTCATTAAGAAGAACAGTTTGTTGAGTCGATTCAGTCGATTGTTGGAGCTGCACGAGTCGATATCTGAGCTTCTCAGGGGAAGATGTCAGACCAGGTTCCCTAAAAAGTTATTTTCAAGAGGATCAAATTGTTGTTAAACCTGCCTTTGGGATGATGATGATGACGATGAAGATTTGTGTTTTAAGGCTTTAAGACGTTTGAGAAAATCATTGAAAAGGGAACTTGGTAAATTAACTGCCATCTAAAACATTTCACTTTTTTTTGTTTTTCATATTCATTTCATTCATTCAACAGATATTGCATCCAATCAAATGTTCCTGCTTTTTTACTCGTGTTTGAAGATAACAAATAAAATAAATTGTATGAAACATTTATATTTTCTAGATCATTTCGCCAAGTTAATACAAACAATAATTATCAAATAAATGTTGTGGAGTAAATAAATAGTCGACTAAAGAACAACTGCAGCACTTGAATGTGCTTAATTACATTCCGACCTGCAGGAAAGTGATGCTGTATGTCTATTAGTGTGTGTGTGTTTGTGTGTGTCCATAAGTGTGTGTGTGTGTGTGTGTATGACGGCAGGTTTTGCATTGTGTCTTGAAGCAGATTTGCCTGTCGGGTCTCGTGCTGCATTCACGTGTCTGAAGAATGCGGAGTCACTGCGATCGGTGACACTGCTAATACACTTAGCAGGGATTAACAGTGCAGGACAAGCAGTGTGTGTGTGTGTGTGTGTGTGTGTGACCATGCACATTAAGTGCATTGTGGGACGTCATTCTCATTGTCTGTCGGTAGGAGGTGTGTAGATCTTGTTTGTGGTTTTTATATGGCGTATTTCTATAAACTGATGCATTCTTAGTTGTGACAAGGTGGGAACTATTATAGTAAACATGAGATCCTCTGCAAGTTTGTTTCAGATATTTGGAGTTCAGAAGTGTGTGTGTGTGTGTGTGTGCGCGCGCGCTCTGCTGGTGATCCAGTTAATGAAAGCGCTCCATCTGTCTGGAGCGCCGGCAGGCCTGCAGCTGGGATGAAGACGATTATATCTGCTCATTAAAGGAAAAAAAAGAAGAAGAAGAAGAAAATTTTAAACTTCCTTCTTGGGAATCACGAGAAGACTGAGAACAACTATTTCATTCATTTTAAAATTCTAAATTTAAGCCATGGGACGATTTCCTCGTCACACATGAAAAGGGTCTTTTAGGAAAATCAGTTTTAGTTAAAATATGAAACAAGTCTTCAAAATCACAAACCAAACCAGCAGCAGAAAACCAAACCGTTAATACCTGTTTTGTTTTTAACACGACTGTAAAGAGTTAAAGATAAAACCACGCTTCCTGTTTTCCTGAATGTCTCGCTGTACATTCTGTCTCGATGTTCTTTAAATCCATGCATTGTCCAATAAAGACGGTATGTGTCTGGATGGACAAGGCGTGTTTTTTTCAGTCTTCGCGTGTGGAAAGGGGACGGTGGTGGGGGTGGTGGGAATGAATTGACACAATTGTTTCCCACAGCTGAGAAAAATGCCTCAAATTCAGTTAGAGGGCAAATAATTTCACGTTAGCTGAGGAATCTGCCGGTGGACTTTTCACCCCGCGGCCACCAGACAGAGAGAGAGGCTGGAGAGGAGGACTGAGAGCTTTAAAACACGATGTTCTGCCACCTCCAGTTCATCAGCTGTTGTGGTGCTTGTTTCAAAATTCAAGGATAGATGACTTGAGAGGAACGATGAGGGAGCCAGTAGAGACAAAAGACACGAAACCGAACAAACAATGATCCACAGAGCTCCTGATTCTACTTGTATTATTCCCCCTTAGAGTATTTTAACTGATCCAAAGGCCAAATAGTGCTGCATGTGTCCATATCTTATCATGTTGACCTGTTTTATTTAAGAATAGCACAGTTCAGTGAACTCCATGATGAACACACATTGCATTTCTTATAGCTGCTTCACAATAAAAGCCTCGTGCTGGTTCACCGGTGGAAAGCTTTTAATGTGAAGCAGCAGCAGGCCATGTTGCATCAGCTCTGATACGTCTGAGATGATCAGAAACAATTAGAATAAGGCTGATATCTGAAAGTACAGTTTCAGATTGAAACTAAGCTCCAAACCACAGAGACTCGGGTTATCAACGGGCACAGACAACCAGTCAGAGCGACGAAACATCGTCCTGTCGGAAGTACGGCGAACAAATCTCTCTTATCAAGAAAAGCTTAAAGTGCAGTTCTTTGTTCTTCTTTTAGAGAAAATACACAGTATACATATAACAGAACGTTCCACATCAGCAGCAGCCATCTTGGTTGTCTATGAAAACGCCGCTCCTCAGACGCCATCGTAGCCTCGTCCTCTCCAACATCTCTGTGTCTTCTGTAAACTTCTGCACCCACTTTAATGACTGAGATTCATAAACCCAAACTACTGGTACACATGGCTTTACATTTCTGTCTTTGTGAATACAGATTTTTGTTGTTCTCCACTGTATACATCTGGCCCCGGCTTTCTGAAACCAGCATATAGTTACATGCTGAAGCCCACGAATGTAATGTTTTATACTGAACTCAGCTCAGTATTAATGAATAAGCAGAGACCAGAAAGAACGGAAAGAGAAAAGATGGAGGGAGGAAGATTCCAGCCACATTCCAGCTCTGGAGCTGCTGTGTTCGGGAATGTCAGATATTTCAGTTTGTATTTATGAAGAGCACACAGACTGTGTTGTTGTATAATGGGGACTTCAGCTGCATCCATTTTACACAAAACCCCCTTCAGTCCTGCAGCATATAGACACGTCCCATTTCTGTTTTCTGCTTGTTTCTCTAACCGGCGTCTAGTTTAACATGTCGACGTCCTGACCGTTTCTTATTAAAGACCCGGGCTGAGCAATACTTTCAGAAACACGCTATACTTCGTAGGTTTGCCTGAACAGATGTAAAGAAGAAAATCGGTGCCAAGCTAAATTGTTGCATTGATTTAATTAAAATCCAGCAGCTGCAGCAGCAGCGAGCGACCGCTATGCACGGCTGCTTTGGTTAATCTGATTTAAAATGTACACAGAGGGTTTAGTGAAATTTAAAGAAAATTGATGTCACATAGACACATGGATATTGATTTAACTGACATGTAATGGAGTCAGTTTATTTACTGGTGAACATACAAACACAAAAACACAAAAATGCATTTTTTCTTGTTGGCTGGTTGCTGTCTGCAGGTTACTCTCTCTCCTCCTATGAGTGTACAGGGGTTGTATTAAACAAGGTGTGCGTGTGTGTGTGTGTGTGTGTGTGTGTGTTGGTAGTACAGATACAGACGCTGTGTGTGGCTCCAGGCTGGACACACACTCCCTGATCTCTAGAACTAATGAACCGTCCAAATTGCTGTCCTGGACGGCCATATTCTCGAGGTTTCAGCGTCCTCAAAAGACCCTCTATTTAATTTTATCGTCCCAAACACATTCTCTGTATTTCAGCGTCCCGAATAAAAAGCCACACACAGATCCTGTTTCATTTCATGAAGCAGGGGATCAACTTATGGAAAAGCAACGCTAGAAAACAATATTACTGTGAGTATTAAAAGTCTCCCTGAGTATATAAATGTATTGCTTACATTGTTTCTTTAATATCTTTCAATTACGAGGAGGTTTTCATTCAGCTCTTAAACATTTTATTCTCAGTAGCCATATTTTTATGTGCATTTTGTATTTGCATATCGCATTGTATCGCATTAGAAAAGGTTGATAAATATAAAATTGAAAAATAAAAATAAAAAACTTGCTTTAGGTGGTCTTAGCCTTTTCTAAAAAAGAGTTAATGTGCAAAATGGGAGTTGGAAACACCTTTGTTGAGTAAGTTCTGACAGCGAACATTTAAGTCACATGACTGATCAGCTGTTTTCCATGATATTCCCATAACACATGTAAACATGGCTGCAGCCTCGTCATCGCTCCACACAGATCCGATGTGACCTTCCTCACATTAATACATGAAACTAACAGAAATGTCTGAATTTCATAAAGTTTTGACTTTGTTTTTTAACCATTGGAGTTCGACTGGTGCTCTTTCAATGACGTCATCCTGTTGCACCTTATTCTTCTGCAATGGTATAATGGTTTAGCAACAAATTCCTATTATGAAAAAACTTACCTGGCAATAAATCAGAAGCTTAAGACTTTTGTGCAGAACAGAAATGTAGCACTTCAATAAAAAAAACAAAAACACATTAGTACTACATACATGCATGTGTTAATGGCTCAGCATGATTAAAGCAGGCTATATCAGACAGACAGTGTCATGGCAGCTGTAATTAAATAAAATAATGAATGCCAAAGTTAGTAAACTCTTTAAGTTTACTGTCAAATACAAATGTACTGAAGATGCTCCTTTATCTCCTTTATCTCCTTTATCAGAGAACCATTCTGTATGTTTCAGCTTCTCAGTGGGCAATGATGAAAGTTTCCATTAAGAAGTGTAAAATAATGTAAGAGGCCCCGCTGCCAGGTCCTAATAATACTGACACTCTGGGACCTTTAATGCAGATAAAAGCATCCACCAACTGGCTAATAATAGCCCTCAGCCTATAAACATACCAATTAACATGGCATTACCTGCACCCATCTGCAGGATGGCACAGGTGTGTGTGTGTGTGTGTGTGTGTGTTGGAGCTCTGCTTCAGCAGTGTGGTGCAGGATAAAGTCGGGATGTTCCCCCGGCTAATGGCTTTGGATTGGAGTCCGCAGTGACGGGACTGAGTGACCGACCAACCGGCTGCTGTGTGAAGGAGTCTGGTTCACTGCCAGGTCAACACACACACACACACACACACACACACACACACAAGCACACACACGGCTGAGAAGAGAGTGTGCGTGTTTGTGTGTGTGGCAGGAAACTGATGTTTTTTGGAAATTGAAAGTGACATGCTCCATCCAGAGCATAAAAACGGGAAGATGTTGGGGTGTTTTTGGTAGTTAATTGAATAAAATGATGCTCTGAAGCGATCAATACATGAGCGGACTGACTGGAATATTTAACAAGCTGATACTGGAAGCTAAAGGTGCTCCGTGTAGCCTTAAAACCCTTCATTTTGACTTGAAAGTTCCCAATTTAGAAAAACTATCATGGTGAATGGCAGTTTGACATTGTATATATTCTGTATCTGAATGAAACCAACCAAATGGAAATATTGCAGATATCTTGCACATCATTTCCACAAACATTTCCCCAAAATTCAGCCTCCCACATTTGGCATCTTTGCAAACTTCAGGGTTTCCACAGAGTGAGAGAAAGTGTTTCTGAGAGGCACAGACACCGAGCGACAGCCTGACCTCCCCTGAGAGTTTAAACAAAGAGATTAAAAAACACAAAGACAGAGTGTGAAAATTAAAAAGTCAAGACGGAGAGATAAATGAGGAACTCACCAGTCAGGACGCATCCAGAGGTGGAGGACGCGAAGGACGGGACAGAGCCGGCCGCATGTCATGAATAAAAATTCACCCCCAACTGCATATAAGGACCACCTAGTCAAGTTTGTTCTGTTGCATAAAGCTTTGGGCTTGTGTCAGGTTCACTGGTTTTTCTTCTGAATGTAATTCATCAGGAAATATGCGGTAGAGTTGCACAGTGGGGGTTCTGTATTTCAGGCATGAGTTCTGAAGTGAAAAGTCCAGTTTGTGTTCTGACAGACAGTGTGAGGTGACTGACAGCTGGAGCTCTTCGAGGATTGCTCCATCAGTACGTAAGATGACAAACTGTTAGACAATATGTGGCTGTTTGATAAGAAGTCAAAAGTGCCAGTGTGTGAACAGAAAAAAAAGGAGTCATAAAGGAGTCAGAAGTCAAATGACTCTCAGGCGAAAGCTAAAAATGGAAAAAAAACACGATTCTTCAGAAATGAGAGTGAAATAATAAATACCGATGGCCATGATGAAAAAATCTTTTTCCTGTTTCTCACATTTTGAATAAACCATAAACACGGTTCTGGGGCAGTTGCCGACTTTTCCTGGTTGGTAGCCTTGAATTAAATGCATGAAACCCACAGACTGTATAAACGAAGTGGGCGTCGCCTTCGTGACGTCACGTCTTTGTGGACGCCCGTTTTGACAATGCGATTTTGGCGATTTCGCTGCTTTATCGTCTATTTTCCTCTAAACAGGACCATAATTTACTGAATGAACATCCTGCTGGACTGAAGAAGACTTGAAACTAGCGACTAAGACCATAAACTCATCAGGAAAATGTTTCCTGAGGTAATAAATCAGGTGAGAAGTTGGGTCATTTTCTCATTGACTTCTATACAATCTGACTTCTGTTAGCAGCCAGTGGAGTCGCCCCCTGCTGGCTGTTAGAGAGAGTGCAGGTTTAAGGCACTTCAGCACTGGCTTCACTTTTCAGACCCGGAGGTTGCTGCTTGGTTTAAAATCACAAACTTTCAATACTGACGTAAACATCAGTAAATGCATTACTGCCTTGAAGAAGTCCTCCAGCAGTAGTTTGGACCCAATACAGAGATACTGAAAGAATGGCTTCATCTACATCTCACAGTTGACACATTTCTATTCAAAAATCAGAATGGCTGTTTAAAATGTGTGTTTAAGTAGTATAAATGTTTCTGCCAGTGATTTATGAATTATGTTCTACTCAGTGAAGGTCTGAAGATGTGACTGTGTGGGGTTGGTTGGTTTGAGGGGTGGACAGTAGAAGACGACAGGAGGGTGTTAACATCACAGGCAGACAGAGAGTGGTCTTCGTTCAGCTCCCCGGGGTGAAAGGTCAAACCTGCCTCAGTAGATTAGGACTGACCCGACACACTGCTCCCTCGGGTCCAATCACTCAGTCTGAAGGAAATCTGTGTCTGAGTATCAGCGCTCAGCCGCCTCCGTGCTCCCTGTGGAGACTAGAGCAGACAGATACTTCAGGGGATTAAAGCCAAACTCAACTCGCTTCACCAACATTTCTTTGAAATGCCTCCAAAGACGAGTGAGGAAAATTAGTTCTTCAGTCTAAATTCATTTATGTTTATTGGAAAAACATCATTTAGACCTTGTTTCTAACATGTTTGTGTCTTGGCTTCGTTGTCTGAACATCACGGTTGTTTCTGTGTTTTAGTCTTTGGGTGAGAACATATAATCAGGATCACGGGTGTCTGATCGAGCTCAACGCCTGTACACAAACGTCTCTGTCGCGTCCCAAGTGTCCACTCAGTACACCAGTCAGACCGCAATGAGCTCACTCAACCAGTCCCCTGGGGCATTATGGGTAAACTCACAACATTATGCTCTCTATTGACTAGTGGAGGGCCCTCCAGGGACCATGGACACCAGGCAATTACACACACACACACACACACACACACACACACACACACACACACACACAGGGACCGTCCATGTTGAACACACACCAACAGGTTCGTTGTTTAGCTCCACAACTTCACTGTTAATACATACAGAAAATGTATATATCAGATATCAGACAGTACATGTGTAAAACGATACATTTGATAGTATCAAAAGTACCAAAGCTATTAAAAAACACAGATCTACAATCAGACTTTCAATAATGTTTATAATGATTTTCTTGTTTTATTTTATTTTATTTCATTTGTTCTTTATTTATAAACCCACAGAGACAAATGTTCTGTGTTTACAAGTGAAGCAACATTAAAGAAAAAAAGAAATTATCCTGCGAAGTTTCAGCACGTTAACCCTGACCTCACCTCATCAAAATATCCCCATTTCACCAACATATACTAACTTCACTATGTCCTCGCTTTGCAAAAATATACTAATTTCACCAAAACACCCTCGCTTTGTCCTCTAGCCCTGCTGGTTCACCTTCCTAAACTAAAAATGTCCTTGCTTCACCAAAATTGCATTAAAATGCCCCCATTTTGGCAGGGTTAAACCCAAAGCGTCCCCACAGGAGTACACACACACACACACACACACACACACACACACCATGTACATGCACAGCTACTGTACACACACACACTAGTGTGTAACACACTTGGAGCCGCCTCCCGTCAGATCACACAGCTTTGCTCTGCCAGATGAAAAGAAGAAAGAAACTGCGAAGAGAAGCAGAGAAAGAGAGAAAACAGTGTTTTTAGGCCAGTCTAGTTAAGACCTCACTGTCCCAGTTGAACAGAATATAGAGCTCACTCTCTGAGATGAAAGCTGTGTGTGTGTGTGTGTGTGTACTGTACACTCAGCAGTAGGTCTGTCTCTCTGGGACAGATCTCAGTAGGAGTTGGAGCGACAGTGTAGAATGAATCTGTGTTCTCAGTCTGAAGCAGTGAAGCGGTTGTTCTGAACGGTGGCTGATTGGTGACTTCTAACAGCTCTGGACTGCAGGAATCTGACCCTTTCTACACCAAACCTGTGGCTCCATTCAGCCTGAACATATACAGGCTGTCAGCAACAGCGTTAAAGGGAAACTGCAGAGGCCGGATGCATAAAAACTCTGAGTAGATTCACGACTAAAACTGTGCTCAACTGTGTGACTAAAACACATTCTTTTCGCCAGATTCATAAAGTACACATTGTTCTGTTTCACAAACATCATTTCCACTCCCACAGTTCACCCTAAATGGACGTAGAAACGGGCTTAAACATGTATTTGCGTATCAACACATGTGCCCGCTCCACCATTCAATAAGCAAAGAAGAGAAACCTAACCGATCCTGTCGGCATGGGCGAAGTTCTCCGACAGCGGTCATTAAAAGCGACCATAACATACGGTTGTGGTAATTTATAGCGGCCACACCACTAATTCACCACAAGTACTTCAAACCATCATCGCACTGATATTTCCATCATCATTATTGAACTTCAGAAGGATGATCAGTGATGCATCTCACACTGAAACAGACTTAACAAAGTGCTTCACAATTCAGGCTTAAATGACAAGATCATTATTGGAAATGACGGCTCAAACTTAAATAAAAATGATTGAGTTTATTCATCCTCACTGCACATTCTTCTTTTCTAAACTGCAGTTCACGTGAGGGAAAAGGCGAACTGTAAGCACGTTTTTTGTGCGTACGAATCTGATCTTTTGACTCTTCTTTTGCCGCAGTGTTTTTGACTCAGGACCGGGTCACCCCAGCGTTTGTTAATAGCAAAATGTCTGACCAACATTAAATTCACTTCAGGGGAATCAGTGGATGCCACGAGCAGGCTAATTTAATCTGCGCAGAGCTTCTGCAAAGATGCATGCTTTTGCGTTGTCAACCAATTGCCATCCGCCATGACAGCTCTGACTTTTATGGGAACAGAGAACTGGAGGGTCCGAAATGGAAGAAGCTGTCCAATCTGATATCAGCTAACACTGCTCTGGTGGAGTATGAATTGCTCAACGGTCTGCGTTCACTCGTGAGACAGGAGTCTCTACAAATACGTCTCAGAAATAAACTGTTTTTCTCTTCACTTTCTATGTCTGGAAGATTTTCTGAGTTGTCACTGTGGGGAGGGAACTCATTTGCTCGGAACTTAAAACGTGGGTAAAATCATTGTAAATTGATTAATTAAATTAAAATAAAAAAATAAAAAAGACTGACGTTACACAGGAATGAATTATCCAGACACTCTTGGTGGCTTTATATATGTTGGACCTTGAAATTGTGATAATTCTCACAGCCGTGAGTTCAAACTTTTTTCTCACTTTGTTTCCTCCAATCAAACCATCTCTGTACATCACAACAGCGAGGTGAGAGGCTGAACCACGTGCTGGAGGTGATCAGAAACAAGATTTTCTCTTCAAACACAGCACTTACTGCACGACAGGAGAGATCGACCAGCGAGTGAATGATGAGAACAGCTAATGGAAAAACTTGAGCTGCATATAGGCTGAAAAAGTGATCAGCTGTCACAGATGATCACTGAAATATTGATGTTTAGAGTGGAGAGAAATTATTCTGAGGGGGAAAAATGATATTTTACTACATTGTCTTTGGTTGTTTTATTCATTTTGCACTGAAATACAGACTGAAGGTCAGTTAAGAGATTATCTGTCGGTATGAATAACAGAGTGAAAAACTTATAACTCAAATGACCCAACTTTGTCCTTCTACATTAATATTGGCCTAAAAGCATTTGATTCAACAAAACAACTCACTGTGTAGTTGCAAAATGTGAATATTTGTCAAGAAAGTTTGTTATTTGACAGGATCCTTATTATGTGAGTGTGGTTAGCCTGACTCGAATTAGCTGACCGCAGCGAGGATAAGTGAGTTTAGAGCGAGATGATGGTGCTGATATTCAGACTGTCCTAAATGAGTTAAAGAGCAGGTTTACCACATTCTTCTGTCAGATTTCAGCACTTTTCTTATATTTTGTAGTTTGTTTGTGAGGGTTAGGGTTAGGGACGTACAGAGATAATGTCTCTCTCAATTCCTCTTCTACATATTAACCTTACTGAGTTGATGTTTATGTCTTTGTCCTGTATAAGGATGTCTTATATTTTACCTCAGTATCATCTTCAAAAACCATAGGAACATATTTGCACTTCATAACTCACTTACTACTAATAATGTTGCTTTCCTGCTGAACATTATGTCTTTCTTTCCAGGTAGCCCTCAGTGTCCAGGCTCAGTGTGGCGTCCTGGTTTGGCTTCTAAATCTGCCCTGCTGTCCGACCAGCGGCCGTGTATCAGGCCGTGTTTACTGCCGCCAGATTAGCTTGCAGCAGCCTTTAGTCTGACTGCACAGCTGACTGCTGGCAAGCTTACAGCCTGTGTTTACACCGTCCACAACAACAGCAGCAGCCTCCTCCTGCCAACTGGAGTCATCCAGGGTTACTTGGCCTGCTTGAGGACACTATTGCAGTAGATGTAGAGGTATGAGGGAGCGAGGCTCTCTCGTTTCCCCGTTGGAAGTTCTCAGCAGGTAAATAGGGATCTTTTGTTCACAAGATCCAACGTGCTGAGGAAAACACAAGCTGTGTTTGGGCCAACGAATCCATCCACTCATCCATCAGGCCTCCTGCTGGTTCTGTTTACAGTTTCGGGAGGTGAAGTCAATCCCAGCATGCACTGGACAAGAAGCAGGGTACACCCAGGTAGCACTAACCACTGTCTAACTTTATGTGTGCTATGTAAACTGTACTAGAATTATCTGTACTGCTACCCAACTATCAGCTGCAGCTTACATCGGTGCATTGGCTTTTCATGGTGAACAAACTCACACCGTGAAAACACTCCACAATCAAACTTGTGCAAATAAAGTAAGGGGAGAATATGCATTGAAGTTTTCAGGTTTACTACAAATATCTGAACTTTCTGCTCCTCACATTTTCAAAACAGGCTCATTACTTTAGTTGAAACGCATTTGAGGGGAATTATCGATATTATTAGTTTGGATCACTGTGCGCCGCCTTCCCAACATCAAGACCGATTTCAACATAAATGGATAATAACACAAAAAAGATGATTCCTTGGTGTGTCCATCAGTGCAGATCACGCACCAAAGACATAACGAGACGAAACAGCCAAGAGAGGGAGACTCGAACGTTTAGTGAAGGAGAACTAGAATTACTTTTTACTTTTATACAATATCTGTACTTCTGCTTGACTAAAGAACGTGTGGACGAGTGCAAATGATACGACAGATTCGATCCCAGAGACCCTGACGGCAATGGAGCAACTTATCACTCGGTTATTATTACCAAACTGTTGAGACATATACTTACCTACTTGTATATGTAAAGGACAAATACAAACCATTGTGCTGCCGGTGTGACAAGCTGTGACAGGGGTAATGATGACTTAAAAATGAAACAGGCTGTTGGGTATCTGTCATCTTCAGCCTCAGCCCACTGGCCAGCTTAGCACAGCCATTTATAGCAGTCAATGACCCCCTCCCGGGTGAAGGTTAGCGCCACAGAGTTAACACAGGTTAACAGACTATAGTACTATAGTACCGGACACATATACAAGCTCTTTACTGATCTGAAGAGGTGAGGAGGTGAGGAGTGAAGGTGAGCCGGGATCAGAGTTTACAGGGGTGGAGGACAAGGACACGAGATGACAGGATAAAAGCTTTGGGAAACACTCCACAGAAAGAAGCTGCTTTCAGATCATTCATTCATTTTCTAGGAAAATCAACTTGGCAGAGACTGAATCTTGCTGCCAATAAATAATCCATCAAAATGAAAAATGAATTACCTTATTCTTCTTCAAAGTTACAAGAATGACTGTGAGGCTGGAATTACAGATCTGACAGGATGCATGTAAATGTCTCCGCAGATATAAAAAAGAGAAAGGTGTTATAGGTAGCCATAGGCAGCAGATGGTCGCACCTCCACCCCCCAAAATCTGTTCATGTTTGTGCAAATATAAAAGAAAGCTACCTACCTAGATATGTAAGGTTGTTCTCCGGGACAGAGAGTGGTTCAGAGGAAAGTTCTCATCTGTAAAAGCTGTGATAGGTGGATAAAAGGCAAAGCTTGTTGAACTTAGGAGTAGAGGTTACACTTAAACATGTATTATGGGTAATTTGCTCTGGCTAAGCCTGCAGTATTGGGTCACTGACAAAGCAGGTGTTAAATGGTTCAGGTTAAAACTTTACTAAGAAACACTCTCTACCTCCAATCCCACCGTAAAGGAAAAATTCACTTTCAGATTTATATCATATTTCTGTTTTTGTCTTAATTTAGTGGAGAAGTGAGGATAATTAAGATGTAGATAGAGCATTTATTATTTATATACTTATTTACTGTTCCATTATAAATGAGCACAAAATCAAGTGTTGACAAAAAAACATTTGTTTGTCGATGGAAACCCCTGTAGTTGATAAACTGTACTGAAACTCAACAATCACAGAAACAGCCAAAGGAAATTTTAAGTTTAGTAGTTTTGTTTTCTTCTTCAACACTACACGGTTAAGGATGCACCTGAATTAGTTGCTACATTAGGTCTGATCTGTACTAAAGGTCTGCTAAAGGGTCTTGGGTTTGTGTTGTTTTATTACATAAGCTTCAGGCTTGGGTCGGGTTCAGTTATTTTCAAATGTAATTTTGTGAAAAAAAAATTCTCTAGACTTTTTTTCACATAAAGTTAAAAAATAACTCAAATTCTCATTTGGTCATGAATGAAAAGAGTAAAAGTATAGTCACGGGTCCCAGTTCTGGTTCAGGTTCACCTTTGGAGGCACCAGTAGTCGGTTAATAGCCACTCATTTAAAAAGCCTAAATAGTTAATCAACTGAAAAGGCTGATCATTAGTGAGGCACCTAAAAACATTAAACAAATAAACAAAAGACCAATAAAGAAGAGGCATTACATATAAACTTTAAAAATTAAAAAGTCAGTTAACCTCAAATCCGTCAGATGGATCGGTGATGAAATGAGCAGTTAGCTGTTCGTTTCAATTGTGGCCCAATCAGGACCTTCAACATGGCCACCAGAAGGTGTGTTACGTCACCTGAAAATCCTTCTGTTCTTCTCTGTGCATCCCCCCCCCCCCAGTGTATCTCCCCTGGAGTGGGCGGGGCCACCTAACGAGATCACCGCCAGCTAATCAGCAGGGAGAATTCCCTATTGGCCGGGGGCCCGGGGGCCAGCCCCTGGCGGGAGGTTGGCATGAGAACAACAGTGATTGACACTGACAGGTCGTTGTTACACATAATGGGATTATGGGTGCTGGAGAGACGGGGCGAGAGAGGCTTTGTCAGAGCAGAGAGAGAGAGGGGGTGAATAGTGTTTGTGTCACTGTGTGTTGGTTCCACAGCCGCTGCCTGTTGTGGTCATCGTTGTCCGATGTTAGCGACATGTTGGCTACATTATTGGATCTCAAAGCTGCTTTTGGCACAGTTGACCGTACAATACAACTGGACAGACTGGAAAACGTCTGTCTCAACTGATAATTCTACATCTGAGCAGACCAACATGATGCGTGGGGTTCCCCAAGGCTCAATCCTTGGTCCTCTTCTATTTAACACACTGTACACACTTCCATTAGGCCACATTATACAAAACAATAATATCAATAGAAATATGCAGACGACACCCAAATTTACCTTCCTCTGTGTTCTAAAATATAACAAGAATCAGAAGATTCATGTCCAGGCAAGACTTAAAGAAACTTATTCAGGCTTTCACTTCCTGCAGGTTAGATTACCGTTATGGGCTTTTCTCAGATGATTCTCAGTTTTATTAACATCATCCAGTTTGTAAAACAAGATGGAAAATGTTTTGGTTATTGCAGAGTGAAAGAGTCAAGAATATGCGTGGTTTGGGGAGCAAACCCCTTCAAAAGTGTTTACAGAGCCAGGGCTGTGTGCAAACACCAATCACTATTATGATATATACAACTAATTTTTCATTGACACACAGAACAGACATCTTACAGTAGACCATAAGGAGATATTCACTGAATTTGACAAAAAGTGTATTGGATTAGAGTTGCTGACTGCACCTTTAATCTAGACCTATTTTACGTAACAAAGAGTTAGCAGACTGCTAGACGGCTGGAACATGTTTTTCTGGGCTGCACTTAAACAAGCGTTCACGGGTGTTATTCAGAGACATTTCTGACTGTTTTCTTTTACACTTATAATCTGTCACTCTGTCAAAACACTGCAGTAAGACAAGTCCATATTTTACTTCATCATTTGAGAAACAATTCTTATTTTCTGCCTGCAACTGTCCTGTCCTGGTTTGACTTCCTGCTGAGGTTTACAGGCTGTTTGGGGATGTGACCCAAAGAGGAGAAGGACAACAGACAAGGCTAGTCAGCACAGATGAAACAATAAAAACACGCACACACACACACACACACACACACACACACACACAGAGGCTGAGCAGCCAGCAGGACTTGTGTCTGAGTGCTACCAGACTGACTGTCATGTCAGCGCCAGCAGCTCTGCCATGAATCAGCAACACAGAGAGATACAGAGATACACCGAAGGACAGAGAGATGAAGACCCACAGTGTCGAGAGATCCAGGTTTTCATCATGTGTCTCAAATGTTACAGTGGTTTACCATGTCCATATGCAACCAGAGCTGATTTTTCTTTGCAAGGTGATCAGGATCTACTTGGAAATTCTGGAAATCTTTCTCCATTGCTTCAGTGAGAAAAATAACTGCAGCATTCCTGATTGAAGGTTACACCATCCTCATGTGGGTGTTTTATACAACCATCAAGACTGACTTTCATCCTGGTGTCACCAAACTATGACTTAATGAAGCAAATATGTTAGGTGACTTGAATTGCAGTTCCTCCAATCTCCACTTGATGCAAGTTTTGTCTGCATTGAAGTGAATGGGAAATCACACATTCTTTCTCCAGATATACAGTCACTGGAAACAAGCCCTTTATTCCAGCAGCTCTGCAGAGTTAAAGGTCTCAGGCTGTTAAAGGTCTCAGACCTAATTTCAGAACCTGTAGTGTTTGTTTTGGAGGTGGTTTTAACAGTAATTGCTCAATGAATAAACTGTAGGACTTGTGACCACAACTACTCTGGTATAATATAACTCCAATATTAACTTTCTCTTTTGCTCTTCTAAGGAAAATATCTGACTCTTTAGCTGCTGGATGTTCCACTTTCTTGACCAGCTAATCTACGACTTTGTTTGTTTTGTAGTGTAGAGCATTGCCTGCAGTTTTATATACGTGGGGAGTCTTAACCATAACCACATGTTCAGCTGAAGAATAAGAGGCTAAAAACTCTGCAGAGCTGCAGAGTTGGTGTTGATTCTCAGTGGCTTCGGCACTACGAGTGACACATATTTCACAAGCAATAAAATCCAATACTAATCTTAAACTCGGACTTAATCCAGGTTTAAGGTTTCTTGCCCTGTCAAACTCAGCTGCTTGTTGCTTGTTCATCCCACCTCACCTCCACCCAGAATTAAACTTGTAGCTGCCAGTGGCTCCTCATTGGACGCCGATTGGTCCGAACCACTGTGCTTCACTTTGTCACTTTGTTTCTTCCTAACATGAATAATTAAACCCTTCCTAATTAAAGTCCTCCCAGGTTCTGTGTGTGAATGGGGAGAGAGATTTGCAGAAAGAAAAAAAAGAGACTGGAGTTGATAGATGAAGACAAGGATAAAGACAAGGAAGTGATGCCGGAGAAAAAGAATTTAGGAAGATGCAGAGAGGATGGATGAGAGACGGTAGGAGTAAATATAAAAGAGGAGGAAGGGAGACGTGGAGGAGAGAAGGAGATAGAAGAGGAAGAAAGAGGAGGAGATAAAAGATGGGGAGAGGAAAGGAGGTAAAACTAGCCTCAAACCTAATTACACAGATTAATGTGGCGTGGAGAGAGCAGTTACCCAAATGGACTAAAAAGAGAGAGAGGGAGAGAACGAGACTATTCAACTCCATGATGCTCAAAAACCTAAGTGCTAATATATGACTCCCTCTCTCTCTCTGCTCCCTCTATCTTTCAGCCTCTCTCACTCATTCTTGTTAGACAGGATGTGTCAGCACAACACTTTATCCTCTCTCTCTGTTCGTTTCTCTCTCATCCATCTCTCTCCTTCCTCAATTCAGTTCAATTCAATGAGTTTTATTGAAATAAAGTACAGTTCAGTGTATAAAGTGGCTGAACAAAATAACACCTCATGGAAAGAGACTTTAACTCTGAAACAGTCCTGAGTGGGCAGATTCCCAAAGTGACTTTTAAGGACAAATTAGCGGAAAATGAAAAGAAATCTGTTTTGAAGATTTGATTTATACTGTTTCTTCTGCAATTCATTGTCATTGAATTGGAAGGAAGATGGAAATGCAATCCCGACAGTCCCGTTTGATGGGTAGATCCATGAGTTTAAAGGCTCATCAGGTGCCAAAACACTGCCCAGAAACATTTATTATCAGGGCTACAGTCCTTTTATCCTCTGTCTCAAGGATTGTGAGGTAAACAGAACAGTCGACTTTATGTTTGTATAAAGCGCAACACTAAATCACTGCAGCGCTTTTTGAAATAACTTTAAGACAGTAGAGGCAGGCGTGAAACATGGCGGTCCTCAGCCAGAATAGAACAGCAGGCGTTGCAGATACATGAAAGGTGCATTAGAAAGCCCAGCCACAGGTTTACTAATAGCTTTTAAAGAATCAGTCTGGTTTCACTCTATATTTACTTCTTTCATAACCAATAAAAAGACCAAAACCTACAATGTGTAAGTCCGTTTCTCGATACTTTCTGACTTCCCTACCCCGTCTGTGTCTCCAAGGACATTCATATGGATTTATAGTGTTAAGTCAAGGGGTTACAGTGTAGCTACAGAGCCTCGGCACGTACCTGAAATGGATCCGCGGGTCTCTACAGAGATACAACGGTGAAGCCACAGCTTGGCTGTGTGTTTTCTGATGTCAGCACAGATCGCTGAGACAGAAGACAACACGTGGCAGGTCGAAGAGAGACGAAGCAACCCTCTGCTCACAGCGAATAACTCCAGCTCTGTACGGACACTGTACCATGAAGAGAATGAAAGAAGGCAGACAGATAATTAATGCTAGTGTTGCTGTAAAATCCAAGTTTTTATGACGGGACTGCCTTTTAACGCTTTGCGTAAAGTGTAAATCCAGTTTACATTTTTATAAGTTGGTCAAAAATATTTATAGTTTCATTAAAAAAAAAGGTTTGATTAACGTGAATATCAGAGGAGCGCCAACGGATTGTGTCTCTGCTTCAGGCCTCCAACTTTTCATTCTTCATTTCAGTTCCCTGCTATTACCTCACCTCCCTTTGTGTGTGTGTGTCTCTGTGTGTCTGTGTGTGTGTGTGTGTGTGTGTGTGTGTGTGTGTGTGTGTGTGTCTGTGTGTGTGTCTGTGTGTGTGTGTGTGTGTCTCTGTGTGTGTGTGTCTCTGTGTGTCTGTGTGTGTGTGTGTGTGTCTCTGTGTGTGTGTGTCTCTGTGTGTCTGTGTGTGTGTGTGTGTGTGTGTGTCTCTGTGTGTGTGTGCGTGTGTCTCTGTGTGTGTGTGTGTCTCTGTGTGTCTGTGTGTGTGTGTGTGTCTCTGTGTGTGTGTGTCTCTGTGTGTCTGTGTGTGTGTGTGTGTGTCTCTGTGTGTGTGTGTGTCTCTGTGTGTGTGTCTCTGTGTGTCTGTGTTTGTGTGTGTGTGTGTGTGTGTCTGTTTGTGTGTGTGTGTGTGTGTGATGAGTCATACTTTTGTTTTGTGGCGGTCTTTAGTTCCAGCGAATGGCTTGGATGGCTCACACACACACACACACACACACACAGCCATTAATTCATGTGAATGGGGGGTTGTGGGATGGTTTTTTTTTTTTGGGGGGGGGGGGGGGGGGGGGGGGGGTGACATGCATCAGAGCACAACCCCTGAAAAGAGACCTGCTCCCCCTCTAACCCCTCCTCCCACCTCCCCCCTTGTCTCTCGTGCCTCCTCTAACTCCTCCTTCTCTCCACTTGTACCTTGTTTCTTTCATCTCATTATTCGTCCCTTTTGCTTCTCTGCTCCTCTTCTCTCCTCCTGTTCCTCCTTCTCCCTCTACCCTGCTTTTACTCCTCATCTCCCTTTAGTTCATGCTTCACTTCCTTCCTCACTTTTCTTATCTTCCTCTTCTACTACTCTTTTTGTCTTTCTCTTCTCGCTCCTCCTCTTCCTCATCTCTTCCTCAAAGGCTACCTACACTCTTCCACCTCCCTCCTTTCGTCTCCTTCTTCCTTCCTCCCTCTAACTCCCCATCCTCTTGCTTTTCTTTTCCCCTTCCTGTCTCTCTATTGCTCCTATCCACCTCTTCCTCATTTCCTCCCATTGTCCTCTTCCTCTCTGCCTTAAGTCCATCTTCCCCTTTCCTCTACAGCTCTTCCTCTGCTTCCACCCTTCTGCCAACTCTCCTTTTCCTCCCTCTCGCTCCTCTCCATCTCCTCTCTTTTCACCCGTGCTCCTCCTCTCCCCCTCTAATGCACATAGTTTTCATGCTTTTATTTCCCTTCAAGCTTGACTTATTCTCTCTGTCACACACACATATTTTCACCTACTTTTCCCTTCCTTACATTTTTTCCCTCCTTCTCTTTTCCCCTCGCTCACTTCTCCTTTTGCCATTTTCTTTCTCCGTTTTTTTCTCCCCTCCTCCTCCCATCTCGGTCTCTCCCCCTGTTATTCTACCAGTCAACATTGATTAGATATCGAAGTTAATCCCAGCTAAACTCCTCCGTTTATAGCCCGCTCGCCTCAACCAATCACAGAGCTGCTTGCTGCCAACAGGGGCTCTAAACTGCGTCCCGATTGGCTGGCGGAGCTGCATGCCACTGCACGGGCACACCACATGTCCGAAAATAATCGAGCGGGGATGGGTGAGCGGGAAATTAATTTGACAGGTAGCACTGAGAGCCTGATACGACACACACACACACACACACCTCCACTAACCCCTTGACATATACATAAGCTTACTCATGGGTACACACACACACACACACACACACACACACACATACACTTACTCACTCTTGTAGCTTAGCAAGAGGCACACAAAGGCTATAGGTTGTGAATGTACAGTCACACACACACACACACACACACACACAGATTCAAAGGAAACGGTGCATTCAGGGTTGAAAATTTGAACCAGCTGAGAAATAGGTCACACGATTTCTATAGTAAATGCACATAAAGTGATTTAAGCATTTATATAAAAAACTTTATATTAAAAAAGTACAAATTAAAATCTGACAAATCCTCATAATTTAGCTTTAAATGTTTATTTAAACCTTGAAAATGACTCTGTTTCTATGTTGACAGCATTACACGGTCGATTGTTTGAGTAGCATTGCAATATCTTCTTATAAGCTTTTGTAAAGGGCGTACACGTCAACGGTGCTAAGACGCAAGTCGCAGTCTTTTTGTCTGAAGGTCGTGAGCAGCCCCAGATTCTACCTTCCACTATGTCACACACAATACACACAATCCTGTCGCCTAGAAATGACCTTTAGAGGCCACTAATACGCAAAAGCAAAAACACTTCGAGACAGTTTTAATCAACATAATGAGGAAACAGTTTCAACAGACGCTAAGTCACCAGACGTTGATACTGAACGTATCTAACTTGTTTTCCTACAGCTCGTAGCATCATGAGTGATGTTCGTATAGATCTGTTTTTTAATCACAGCACCTTAAGATGAAGATTCAGGGCAGACTGGAGGAATATTGAAGGGCAAAATACGACCTGTAGTCTTTATTAACGTTACAATCTTTAGTGCCTTTGTTGCCTCAAACCTCAGGATGCAAACTCCAGCCTCCAGTGGGAAGAACCTGCACTTTTATAAAGCCACCATCCACTTCCAGCACCTCCCCGCACTTCCTGGACTGCAAAAAACGTTGTCGGTGATAATCCATGTAATAATTACACTTATATTGTTTAAACCAAAAAAAAGGGAGGCAACACATTTTCAGAAACCAGACGCTGACGGCCGAGGAGCCTTGGGGAGAGAAATGAGAAGAATAAGAGCTAAGAGGAGAGGGAGAAGGGATTTTTTATCTGCTGTGAGATAAGAGCATTTTAGACTGAGTAGAGGACAGAGATATGAGGGTTTGGTTCAGTATTCTGTCTTTCATATTGTACAGCAGAAGTTAAAAGGTATAATCGCTTGCTTTCTTTTTGAGGCTCAGTTTGTCAGGGTGGGTGGTTGGCCGGACAAAGTGTCTGACACCTGATCACCACATCTTTCTCTGACCTCAATCAAGCAGGTTTTCTTTATCCATGACAACGGGTGTCATTGCAAGTAGATGTTTTAACCTAAACATGGTTTTTCCTCCAACAACAGCCAAGTCGTTTTTGTGCCTAAACATAACGATGTTGACGGATCTGAAAATGCTCACTTGAATCATTTTTTAATGGTCACATGCATTTTAGGAGAAGGAAAACACTCACATAATTGATTGATAATTAGATTTGACAAACTCTGTCAATCAGAATCAGATTCATTGCCATGTAAGTTTTCACATACAAGGAATTTGCTGTGGTGTTTTGGTGCGTAACAAGTAGGAAACAAGTAGTGCAAAAGTCAACAAAAGCATAAATATAAAATACAAAATAAGAACAGAAATATTGACAATACAGAATATGAAAAAATATTATTAAATATGTGCAATATATATATTTTTAAGATGAAAATGAAAAAACTGTGCAGGAATGTGCAAAATATTGTCCAGGGAATGTGCAACGGTTAAGAGTATTACTGGCCTCCATACATTATACAGAGCAGTAAAAAAAGCCCACTAACAGAGATGCTCAATACTGACACACATTCACACAAAGCTCATAAGGTGTTTGCCCTAATGCGTGGTGATAGTATGCGTGGGAGGGAAGAAACGTGCGTGTGTCTGTGTGTGCGTGTGTTAGTGTGCGTGCATGTGTGTGTGTGTGTGTGTGTGTGTGTGTCCTGGTCATTCACAGCTGCCCGCTCCGTGCAGATCTAAGATAACACACAGAGATGACTTCACTCTCAAATCCCCCTCAAATCCCTCTCCCTCTGTGTGTGTGTAGGTACATGCCCATCCATGTCCTGCTCCATTCACATAACATCATCCTCTCTCCATCTCCCCCGCTCCTTCTCACTCCCTCCCCCTTTAATCCAACCTCTTTCATCGTCCTGTAGCTTCTCCTCCTCCTTCCGTCTCAATGTCTTCGTATTTTCTCTTTTATTTTAGACAGAAATCAAGTGTAACGGTTCAAGCACTGCAGACCAAACATATCAATAAGAAACAGAACAGTGTCCGCGGTAAACTGAAGCCAATTTCCCTGTTTTTTATTCAGCAGAGCCTTGCTCACATTTCCCCATAGAGACATTTTTCACATGGAAGCAAAAAGGTCAAATTATAAGAAATTTTGATTTTCACCAGCTACTAGTTCATAGTGTGGCTAGTGAGCTGGCAGCCAATTTCCTAATAGTTTAATATAGTTTTAGTCAGTTACTATCAAATAGCATTTAGCATGTCCAGCACAATTTACTATCCCCAACACTGCTTATCAGTCCTGATAATCCAACACCATTTATTGTCCCCATGACTATTCACAATTTTCAGGTCAGCACCATTTACTATCCGATACCATTTATAAGTCTTGATAACCCAATACCAATTACCAATATCGTTCAAACACCATCTACTATCCCAAGCTCCATTTACCTTCCCCACTAACTCAAACACCATTTCCCATCCCAATCAGTCAATTACCATTTTTAATGCAACACCACTGGGTATGCCCATATCCATTTACCATTTTCAACCCCTAAGCCCCATTTACTATCCCTAAAACCAATTACTGTTCATACCATCACTTGTCATTTCTTATTGCCCATTTTCCACTCTTAACACCATTCCCCATCCCTAAAGCAATTTACCATCCACAAAACCGTTTACTAACCAATGTACTAACCCCAACACCATTCAAATCCCAACTCACATTTTCCATCTTTTATACCATTGTGCATGCCTATCAAATAAATATTCTAACCATTTACTATCCCAGACACCATTTACCTCCCTACCAATACAACACTGTTTACTTACAGTTCTACCAACACCATTTACAAATATGGTCCTAGTAAACATTATTTACAAACACATTTCCCATTTTGTATCCCTAAAAATGTCCTAACAGTTTGTTATCCCTAACGCCATTTACCAAGCCTATCACCACTTTCTCTCCCTTACATCCATCTGTATCTCTCTCTCTCTCTCTCTCTCTCTCTGTCTGTCTGATGTATCCATCTCTTTTCCTCTGTCTGACACCCAAATGACTGTTATTTATTACCCAGCAGCCCCTGCTTTAGCCAGGCATGCCAAGGCTGGTCGCTCTGTCCTCAGGCGAACACTCTCTCTCTCTTTTATTACCCCCCTTTCTCACTCTCTCTCTCTCTCTCTCTCTCTCTCTCTCTCTCTCTCTCTCTCTTTATGCCACTGTCTGGCACTTTCTCTGTCTCATTTCTTCCTCTGTCTTGCCTTCTGTCTGTTTGTTTGTTTTTTCCTCTGACCGCATCGCTGTTTACACACACACACACACACACACACACACACACACACCCACTCTGCTGTCACCAGAGGCAGAGGACTCTCTGTAGACACCTCTGTCTGGTGACATCCAGACGACATTGGACTGTGTGTGTTTGGATTTTTGTGTGTGTGTGTGTGTGAGTTTGCGCTTGTGCATGTATGTGTGCGAATGTGTGTTTGTCCTCTTCTGTTTGTATGTATCTTTATTAGATAGATCGATGGATAGATGGATAGAGAAATAGAGAGATAGAGTGATAGGTGGATGGATGGATGGATAGATAGATGTTTTCACAAATTAAAAGAGTGAAGGGATGGAGTGAAATATAAGATTGGAGGCAGGTTGAGATAGGGAGGGAGGCAAGTGAGATGATGTGAGACAGTTTATGAAGGGGGGGGCGGTGGAAATAAATGCAGAGGTGTAGATGGAGGGAGGCAAGAGGAGTGAAGGATGAGAGGATGAGGGAAAAGAGGACGAAAGAGAGAGACTTAAGAGGGAATTAAAGATGAAACCATGTTGGCATGTTTGTCAACTTTGCCCTGAAGCTTTGTGTGTGTGTGTGTGTGTGTGTGTGTGTGTGTGTGTGTGTGTGTGTGTGCAATCATAGCCACTTACAGCTGTGGAGCCTAATTAGACTTCAACAGCACACTCATTAGTCTGGTTTGTACTACAAGGCCAAAGAGGAATATTCTGGTTTCCACTGCAGGGCCAAAGTGGGATGGTCCAGTTTCCATTTAAAGGTCAAAGTGGGATAGTCTGGTCACTGGGATAACTTCATAATGCCATGTGTCCCATGTATAGGGCTGCATGATAGAAACAAGTGAAGGCGGAGAAAGCAACACACGTTTAAGAACTGAAAGACATCAGTGGTGCAGCAACATGTTGCCTACTTAAATCCCAGTTTGGACACGAAATAGATGCAACCGTCCCAGCCTGGGCGAGCCTCCTTAAACTCAGACATGAATCAGATTTGTGAAGTGTGTTGTTAAGTGTGCCAATAAAGTCGGAAAAAACACATATTTAGCTTTCAATCAGGAGCAGCACGTCTCTGCTGCTGCTTCTTCTTCTATCAGCCCTCCCAGGAATCTGCAATCCTGCAATCACAATAATTAACACAAATGTAGCTGATCACTGCAAATATCTCCACATTTCCATAACAAATGGTCACATTGCAGGTTTTACCTCTCGCACTCCTTCTGGCCTACAGTAATAAAAGCCCGAGTGAATTAAAATCTAACCTCAACAAACCAACTTCATTACAAATATATAAACAGCTCAGGGACCTTCATTCCCCTGAAGTCATTTTCTCAGACACAGTTTACGTCCTGGTTGTGTATCTGTCTCATCAAGTTCCACCAGTTGAAATCTCAGCAAACCTAAACTTTCAGGTCCAGTCGGAGCTGGAAGTAGTAATAAAAGTAGCAATACCACAGTGTAGAAATACGCTGTTACAAGTACAAGTCCTGCATCCAAAATGTTATTTATTTTAGTATTAGAATCAAAATATACTTAAAGTGCCAAAAGTAAAAGTACTCATTATGCAGAATGGCCCATTTCAGAATAAAATGGATGATATTATTGAATTATAATCATTGCTTGATTAATGTACATGTCACTTTAACGTTATTACTTAAAAGTTGAATTCATTCATATACATCATCATTAATTTTTTTGGTTACATTTTGTATTAATAATCAGGACCTGCAAAGTAACTAGTAACGTAAATGTCGAGTAAAAAGTACAATATTATCCTCTGAAAAGTGATGGAGTAGAAGTGTAAAGTAGCATGGAAATACTAAAGGAAAGTAAAGTACAAGTTAGTCAGAATTGTACAGTACTTGAGTAAATGTATTTAGTCTCCTTTACTTTTGCTTCAGCATCCTGCACGTAAAGAGTACCTGATTAATAATTGGTTGGTTAATATAAGACCAAACAACTTCCTGGGTAGTTATCTCCACATGAGGTTCTGTGTCTGAAGATGATATGTAAATTACCAAAATCATACAGTAGGAGTGCATACTTGTGTGTCTGTAGGTAGGTGTTCCTGGTCTCAAAGCCTCATTAGGTGAGCATATGGAGCGATCTGCAGACGGTCCCGCGGTGATGCGGAGCAGAAACAAGCCTGACGCAGCACTCCTGCCGCTGAATTACAGCTGGAGGTTTTTCTTTTCTGTACTTCTTAATATGACGGAGTCTTAGCAGAAAACACTAAAACTCGCCTGACTTCCTTCACATATCTAAGAGATTTCTTTATTGGCCAGCAGAGGATTTTATGTCGTCTTTAGAGGTAGACACTGAATTGCTTTAATTTGTTTTTTAACCTTTTTCCAGGCTGGAAGTGTCCCCTGAGCGGGGACGACCTGTTACTGTGGGTCACTGAGCAGCTCTGATGGAGCCGACGGCGGTTGGTGCTTTGCTCAAAGGCACATAGACGATCGGCAAATGAGTTTCCCAGGTGATGCAGGGATTCAGTTACTTCTCTAAGTTGTGGGACGTCACCAGCCAATGAGCCTGCAAGTAGACAAAACCTTTGATAGTAAAATGGAGATTTATTCCTGAAATATCCATGTTTAGAGGCATCAGATTAGGAGTTTAACATCAATTCATCCTCAGCACCATAATGTCTGGACATACTGCTAACAAGAGCGCTGTCAGCCTCGACTCTGACCCTGAATCAATCGGGTTATGTTTACTTTCGCAAATGGAGAATATTGGAAATCACACATTTTATAGAAAACTCCACCAACATTTTTACTAAAAAATGTTTTATTCTCGTGTAAAAACGGCCGGTTTCCTGTCATTTTGGTAAAATAAGACTTGGATGTAAAGTTACCAGGTATGAAAATGTCTTTCACCTCTTTTCTTGCTCCACTATACTGTCCCATCCTTCCCTTCATCATGATCCTGTCCCGTCCTCCTTTCCTTCCTACCTTTCTTTTCGCCACCTCCTCTCCTCCACTCAGAGGAACAGAGGAGGGAGGAGAGGAGAGGAAAAGGGAGGAGGAGAAAAGGAGGCTGCTGGCTGTCATGTCCAATCGTCCTCAGAATCAGACTTCAGACCCGACGACACACTGAGTGACGTGTCTCTGTCTCTCTCTCTGTAACTCTGTGTCTCTCGCTCAGTTCTGATTTCAGTTCAGCGTTGCTTCATCTCGCTCCATGACTACGTCCACACAAAGCCGGCTACTTTTTCTTTTAAAACACATGCAGGAAAACGATTTGGTCTGCAAACAACAAAAAGTGCATCACAGACGGTCTGTTTACTCTGCAGAGTCCCGGCTACACACACTAATTACATCTAGTAAAGTGCAGCTTCAAAGTATCTGTTACCACACTGATCACATAAAGCTGCAAACTCATTCAATATACTGTCAAACCAAACGTGTCCCCAGACAGGAACGTCACTGTTGGAAAATCTGAACAAAACATGCAGCTACAGATCGGTTATGGATGGAAGAGATTGTTGTTATTGCAAATATGGTTCAGCTGTGGCAACTGAAACACTTACCACCCAATAAAAGAGCCTCCTTTCTACCTGTTATTGTACATTTAGGTTGGAATCAGTCTTGATGTTGGGAAGGCGGCGCGCAATGATGCAGAATAAAAATAATAATTCACCTCAGATGCATTAAAACTAAAGTAAGGAGCAGAAAGTAGGAGGTCAAAGGAGTCAAGTACAGATACCTGAAACCTTTACTTGAGTACAGTAACAAAGTATTTGTACCTCCCACCTCTGTAAAGGACATTACATTGGTAGTGACTGTTGGACGGACACCCTGGGGTGCAGGTTCATCCACTGTGGACACAAACACAAAGGTCTTAACGCTGCGTGAAGATGCTCAGTGGTCGGGGGACGTTTGCACGGCGACGGAGCTGCAGCGCCACTGGAGCACAACGCCGCCACGTCCCGTGAACATCCGGGGCGTCGTGGGCGGAGGGCCAGAACAGGGACAAACATGCAGCCGGCTCGGAGAGGACCAGGTCTCGCTCTCCATCTTCTTCCAGTTCACTCTGAATGGTTGATATTTGAAAGAGGAGGGGTCCTCACACCCCTCCCCCCCATTCTCCCCCCTCTTCTCACCCCCCCTGATGCTTTGCCCCTATTGTTCTCCTGCCTTCACACACACACACACACACACACACACTGGCACTAAACAATGCCTGAGCCTGAATGGAGCGAACCACGGGGAGAGTTGTAAGCTGTTGGCGCGCAGACCGGTGCAGACTCTCTCTCTCTCTCCTTCCCCCCCTACTCTCTCCCTCTCTCTCTCTCTCTCTCTCTCTCTGAATCTTCTTCTTTTTTGTGCAATATGAAAAGCTTGCGCGCACATCACGTTCTGTACTCTGCGGCCGCGAGCAAATTAACCCACGAGGAGATAATTTTTCTCTAAACCCTCTTAAGGGGGGGGGGGGGGCGAGGGGCGGGGCTCGTGGTGGTCTTCATAGTTGCCAGGGGCAACCATAGGGGAGTGAGGGAGGTGGGCGCGTGAGTACGTGTATGTGAGCGCGTGCGTGCGGGACCTGCCAACCTCCCGCTGCGCGACCCCTCGCGCCAACTCCACCTCACACAAGAGAGAGAGAGAGAGACAGAGAGAGAGACAGAGACAGACAGAGAAAGAGACCTAGAAGCAGACGCGCAAGGGAGAGAGAGACAGACAGTGAGAGAGAGACCTATAGACGGAGAGAGAGAGAGAGAGACAGAAACAGGGGAGAGACTGAGAGAGAGAGGGAGAGAGAGAGAGAGAGACCTATAGACGGAGAGAGAGAGAGAGGCAGAGAGAGAGAGAGACAGGGGAGAGAGAGAGAGAGGGGAGAGAGAGAGAGAGAGAGAGAGAGAGAAGCAGAGAGAGAGAGAGACAGGGGAGAGAGAGAGAGAGAGAGAGAGAGAGAGGCAGGGGAGAGAGAGAGAGAGAGAGAGGGAGAGAGAGAGAGAGAGAGAGAGGCAGAGAGGATGGCTGGTAGGATTTAGCCCCGGCAGCGTCTTTTCCCGTCCAACACAACAAGCTTATTACCGCTCTCTCTCCACGCGCTTGGAAACGGATTTACGCGCACGAAAGGAGGTTTGTTTCACTCGTTTATTTCTCTTTTCTCTGCTCTCACCATCTCCCCGCTGTTTGCATCCTTCTGCCTCTGACTCGTTTCTTTTCTCACCTCCTGAATGAGCCGTTTTATTTGCCCCGTCGGTGGCAGTTACAGGCTACAGGTCGCGGGAATGCGTTTAATGGCGATTAACGGGCGGGTAATTGGTCGTTAACGGGCAAATTAACCTGGTAGCAGTATAGTAGGAGCGGAGGGGCCACGCGGACTGGGGGTCCTCGGGCACGAGGGGCTGTTGTGTCGCGGGTGGAGGGTCTCCGGTGTGCGCGAGGAGGCGGCGGAGGGGGACAATGAACGGGGCTGTTGTTTGGCGACGCTGCGCGCGATGTGCCCCCCCCCCAAAACCGTTGATCCGGCTGCTTCTGGAAGCAACGAGGGGGGGGGGGGGGTATTATTCTTGTGTTTTATTCTTTAATTCAGAATATGTCCAGTCTGAGATGCAGAGCTTGGGTCAGTCGCTGCCCGGATCAGTCCCAGCGGTCTGGGGGGGGGGGGGGGGGGAGGCAAATTATATCAGTTTATCTGCCCTGATGTTCGCGTGGGGCTCAACAGGGAGCACGTGACGCTGCCCCTGCTCGGGTCCGTCTGTTGCTCCGAGGGCAGAAATACACGGCCACCGTTACCCCTGTGCGTCTGACATGTGTGTCTGTCATCTGCCCGTGCGCGTGCGTGTGTGTGTGTGTGTTTTCAGCGCGTGCAGCCTGGAGAATAATAAAACGTCTCGAGGCGCACGGGCTCGTTTCTGCGCCTCGACAACAACAACAACAACAACAACAACATCAGGCCGTAACAGGGACAAAATCATACAAGGCGCGCGGGGGGGGGGGGGGGTCTCTCAACCATCTTCGATGAGCGCGTGTAAAGACGCGCGCACGTGGCGACAGACAGGCAGCCGCGCGTCCGTGTGTGAGACGTAAACCAGGTCAGCGTGGATCACCCCGCGATGATGGAGGCTGGTGCTGCTGGTGCTGCTGCAGCGTCTCCTGTGAGCGGGTCGCAGGTTTGAAGGGAGGGACGCCCCCCCCCCCGCAGTAGACCAGGGGCCGCTCGTTGGCGGTTCGGCGCCGGGCTGGTTTCTCTCTGTGGTGCCACCGGGCTCGGTATCAGTCGTGGTGATTGACTGATGAATCGATCCCGTCTGTCCGCGGCGCCATGTGCAGGCTGCTCTCAGCCGTCCATTGTGTAAATCTGATGGTGAAAACACGCGTGGATCTGCTCACACACACTTGTCCACGGTGGAAAGTGTGTGTGATGTGTGGAGTCTGCTGGTCCTCTTCATGCTGCATGTTTCCATCTCTCCTGGGGTCTTTCTCTAATATTTCTACTGGTTTTATTCTTTAAGCGAAATTTGTAAAATATCCTTTAATAAGCATAATTTCACCATGAGATTTTTTTCTTTTATCTCTTCTGTGTGTTTTGGGGATGGGGGGGGCACGAACACAAACATGTCGCCATATTAGAAGCTTTTTTTGCCCCCCAAAATGGAGGGGGAGGAGGCTCAGAGCAGCTCATTAGCAATGCAAATGAGTTTTTTCTTCTTCTTCAACGGGGGCTCGGGCACCTGCTGTCTCGAGCATGCGCGGCTGGATGGCTTCCTCCTCCTCCTCCTCCTCCTCCTCCTCCAGCCGCGGGAGCGCGCCTCGCTCCCTCCTTCTCATTAGAATCATCTTCCATGTCGGCGGCGCGCACCCGCTGCTGGAGCTTTGAGGGATATGAAGCAAAAGATAAAAACTAGAAGAAGAAGAGCTGGAGCCTCCTCTGTCCTCCTTTAAAAGCGTCAGAAGCAGTCAACATAACAAAAGGAGGAGAGGGGGAGGAAAAGAGGGAGTCATGAAGGAGGGGGAGTTTTAAAGGGAAAATAAGGAGGAGGAGAGGAATTAAAAGTAAGAGGGAAGGAGAGGAAGTAAAGAAGGGGACAAAGATGGAGGAGGGTGAACAAGGGAAAGTTTTTAGCCTTTGTGAGCGCTACATAACTGTAGCTGTGAGCAGCATATTGTTTTATTAATGTTTGTTAATCTAGTATTGAAGTATTATCACTGTAACACAGCTTCTACAATCACAACGTCATCATTCATCATGTGTTTACACAGCCGGCCCCCAGGAGCCCACCCACACCAGCTCCCCACTGCTCTATAATGTGTTATAAACCATGTGTTGCATGTTTACACACTGCTTATAAGTGATGTGTAGTTCTGGTTAAAGTGTCACACAGAGGGGATGAAACAGATCATGAAACTCAAGGAAGAGCAGCAGGAAAAAGAAGTGTTCAGAGCTGTAAAACATGGCGACACATCAGACCTTCCTCTGCACTTTTAGTTTCCTCAGTTGGTCCTGAAGAGCTCCGGCAGCAGGTGACCAGCGTGTAGGAGACGGTGTGTTTTTGGGCTTTGGTTGACTTGCTGGCAAACAAAAGGAATAGTTGTTCATGCATAGCCCATATAAATAATAGAACATCAAGTATTTCATTGTTTGGTTCAATAACAAAGCTTTATGGTTATTTCTGCCACTTTAATACTCTAATACATATTTAATAAGGTCAGAAGAAATAGGGAAGGGAGGATTTATTGATTTTACAATAATTATTGTTCTTATGAAGTCCAAAGCTTTATTAAAACATGGGACCCCAACAACAAGGAAGTAAAGCCGGTGATTGAACTACAAAAGGGTTAAAGGGCAGAAGAAAGAAGAGGAGGTGAGTGGAAAACAGAGAAGAAGTAGGGGGACAAAGATGGAATATGGAAGGACTGTGGACATAGATACAGACAAGACAAATTAGGGGGAAAAAGAGAAGAAGAGCGTAATGTTAGAACAATGAAAGGAAGAGGAGAGGAGGAGAGAATAAAGAGGGACGTGACAGGAGAGGAGCAAAGGATGGATGATGATTGAAAGGGAAAAGAAATGAGAGGGAAATGTACAAAGGAAAGGAGGGACAAAGACAGAACAGGAGGATGGCAGGACAAATTAAAGGATAAAAGAGAAATGAGACGTGACAAGAGACCGAAAAGAACAGAAAAAGAAGCACAATGAGAAGAACAAAGAAGAGGTTAAGAGGAGGAAAGAGATAAAAGAGAAGGGAATAGGAAGGAAGACTGTAGGGAAGTTGACGAGAAAGGAAAACAGTAAGGGGACAAAATGGAGGATGGGAGGAAGGTGGACAAGTGAGAGGAGAAAAGAGAAAACTGGGAAAAGTGATGTGAGAACAAGAGAAGACAAGTGAGGAGAAGAGAGATTTATGGAGGTTAGAGAAACAGGAGACAGGACAACTTCAGGAGGAGAAGAGATTAAAAACAAGAGAGTGAGGAGACAGGAGGTGGAGGAGGACAGGAGCAGAAGAAAAGAAAGGAATGAGGGGACAAACATGTAAAAGACGATGAGGGACATGACAGGAAAGGAGGAAAAGTGGAGGGAAGACATTTTAAGGAGGAGGGGAGATGAATGAAAGGAGGAAGTGGACAAAGACTGTGGAGAGGAGGCGGAGGAACAAGTGGAGGGTAAAGATGGGAGAGACATTACAGTCGTGTGGACAAACTAACCGCAGAGCTGATGAGGCGGGGGGGCTCGGCGTCGGCCACGTGCACGCCAGCTAACCGCGAAGAATCAGACGAGCAGATGGAGGAAGATGGTCGTGTAGACGTGGAACATGGCGCCTGCTGCTGAGGCGAGACAGGGGGGAAATTGTTCAGTGATGTAAAGGCCGTTTGCCTCCGTTCACGCCGCGTCACATGACCATCACGAGGGCTTTACATGCCGTGCAACACTTAAAGTGATTCACTTCATCCCCGTGCAGGTTTATCGGTAGGCCACCACTTTACCACACGAAGGACGTCCAGCGAGACGTGTTTCTGACGCCACGTCAGAGTGACGATGGTTCAGAAACCATGAGAAATCACAGTAATGAAATATTTTACAGTGATGACAGGACTCAGTCAGTCCTTCTCCAGACATGACTGAGGTCATAGGCTTCATCTGACTCGGGTATCTCTAATATTTAACTCTTAAAGGACCGTTCCGCAGTTTTCCAGAGGTGGTCAGTCGCTAAACAGCAGTCAAACTCGTGTTGATCTGAAGGTTAATGTTTCATTTCATAAAAGTGATATAACTGTTTATGGCGTTAGGTGAGGTGATCTTTGGCTCATACATAAAATAAAACACTGGTGTTGAATGTTTAACCCTTTAACTCCAAATTGCCTATATTTTCATCACTGGGGATTGTTCTGCAGAGCATGCTCTCCGTTTTAAGATTGATTTCTGACCCTTTTTTTCAGTATGCCCAGAAAATCAGCTGGAATCCATTGCGGCGTGTCACGCCTGCTGTTGTTTTTGTCAAATATACGTCTTTGGTGTTAAATGCAGACCTACTGTGTAAGTTGGATTTCATGCTGTAGAGAAATGAAGGGAAACCACGGCTGCCTGACAGGTGTAAAAACATTAAAAAAATCTAATTTGGGATGTGTTGTGGAAAATTGCCAGCAGTAATGTGATGTGATTTGTAATTAACAGGCATTGAAGCCACGTCTCTTCTAATTTGACTGAAATATCCAAACTCTAAGGTGTTTTTATGGCCGTACCGCTGCATCAAATTGAAATTTCATCAAAGCATCACACTTCATTTTTTATGCATTTTCCTGTAATTCAGACTCACATCATCGGGATCTCAGGAAACCTTGATAACTTGACGAAAGGCCAAATTAAAGACCTAAAAATCATATTTCAATAATAGGCCTGCTGAATGGTTGAAGAGTTCACATTTTGTAAAAGTTTAGGATTATGAAAAATGGATCCCTTCTGTTCTTTACACTAGTGATGTAATGGAGGCTGACAGAACGTCTTTCCAATCTAAGTTGTTCTGTCAGTTTCATCAGTACACTACATGAAAATGCAGCTTTCTGAGCAGGAATCTCTAGTGTCGTCTGCGTCTCTGGAGATACTGAAGACTTGACACTTGATTTATTGACTGACTTTAATCTGAATTTTGATAATCGATTGCTGCAGTTGCTGCTTTTAGTTGTTTTACTTCATTGTTCACTGAAGGTCTTCGGTTTTTAAAGTGTTGGTCAGATTAAACAAGTGATCTGGGAGACAGTGATGGACATTTTCAGTATTTTCTGATGTTTTTTTAAACCCAATGATGAATTTCCTCAAAAACAAAATCATAACCAATAGCTTATTTGATATTGAAAATAATAGTTTGGTGCAGCTCTACAGTCGATTTATGTTTATTGTGGTGCTTGTTCACCTCATGATATTCATTGGCAGGACGTTCAAGACCATCCAGGTTTTCACTAACATCAGCCTGGAAAAGACGACGCTCGAGCACAAGGAGATGCTGCAGCGTTTAGAAGCTTCGCCGCAGATATCAAGAGATTATTTGACCAGAAAATAAAATGTGATAAAAAACCCTCTGCTGGAAAGACTTAGGAGATAACATCAAATCGGTATTAAGCTACACAGACAGATAGCGTGGCCATGGATAAAATATTTAGCTGGCTTTCCAAATCAGCCTTTTCCCCCTCTTTCTGCGTGTGTGTGTGTGTGTGTGTGTGTGCGTGTTTCCCCCCCAAATCCTAACCGGCATGCCTGTTCGCTGTGGAAAACAGGGTCAGGCTGCAGAAAAAAAGGGAAAGAGAGAGCGAGCACATGATGGGCAGATAAAGGCTTGTCTGTGTCTGAGAGAGAAGAGAGCGAGGAGGATGAGAGGAGGAGGAGGAGGAGGAGGGCAGTGTGATGAAGGGGCCTCTGTGTTGAAGGAGGGAGTCGCGGCTCTATAGAAGCCTCCCTTGGCGGACAGAAACAAGGCATTTAGTCTGTGAGTTGGCCTCTGTAACGCCATAATAGGCTCTTATAATGATGCCGCTATGGACAGGGAGGGGAAAAAAGAAAACACAGAATGTCCCTTTAAACCGGGGGCTTGTTGCGAGAAATGCCTATAGTGTGATGGAGGTGGATGAGCTGTTGGGTGACTGGTAGGAACAAGGGGAAGCCTGATCTGGGTGAGAGTTTAGGGCCTGAACATGGACTCATGGACATCTGATGAGCTCAAACCCAGTTTAACTCTGAATTTACCCTGTAATCCTGACTTGGTGTCAACATGTAGTGATGAAATATAAGATGCGTTGTTGCCAGGTTGATCGATCAGTACTCGGTAGTGCCGAGGTACCGAGTTCGGTCCCCGACACTGGTTGTTGAGGTTTAAGAAAGTGTGAACTTGACGGATGTTTAGAAGTTACGTTTGATAAAAGGTGGATGATAATAAAATACATTCATAGCAAATTGTAATGCCTTCTGAATCACGTTTTCTATCGTCATAATGAGGCAGCGTTAACTAACGTAAATCCTGAAATGTTCATACTGAACGTATAAACATCGTCTGACAACGTATATCCTTTGTTTTCCTTACGATATATACTCGCAGCAGCTGAAGCAGAAGTAAATAGTTCCGTTCAGGCGGTCAAAGCACTTGATTTTTATTAAATACTGAAAAATAACTTGAAACAAGTGCTTTTGTTGCCTGAGGGTGAAGCGGTGTTGTGTTTAGAAATGGGAATATTGGGTCACGTTTTCAGAGCATCGCTCCTCAGAGACGTTAACAGTGTTGCACTCACGCTCGCCTGGCCAATCACTGCGTCCACCAGACATAATCATGGACGTTCCATCAGATCATAACTGGTGGAACAAATTAGTTTTATATAAATGTAATTTCTGGGAGAAAGTGTTGGAAATTTGGTCCAGTTGTCTGGAACAAAAATTAGCCTGAGGATTGTGTTCAGTTTTGGGCCTGAAACTATTTGGAGAAAGTGAATTATTTTGGCTTTAAAGGAACAAGATCTTTGGTTTGAAGCAGGACTGATGGTTGAAGGAAACATGTCTACAGTCTGAAGACGGTGGAGCAAACTGGATTGTTACAGAAAGAAAGAAAGTGCACAGTTGGAGTTAAGGTGGATTTTGGACACAGAAAAGAGATTCAGTCAGCAGGAGTATTGGTTCCATGATGCATCTGTGCTTCCAGTCGCCCACAGTTTCAGTCATGCAGCCAATTTTAAACTGTAAATGCTGTGTTGTTAGTTTTGGAGATTTTCCTGGAAATTTGTAAGAACAATTACAATACATCTGAATTATTTTCCTTTAACTTTTGAAAAATAATAAAGTTGAATGTTCAGGAGGAAGAAATGTACAGTTTGAGTTTATTAAAACCTGTTTTTATTCACACAATGAAACTTAAATTTAAAACAATAATAAATAATCTCTGTTAAAATGCCCGAATCAGCTAGTTCTTAAACGATTACCAGATAAAAGTAGTCAATAAACAGACCAATCCCAAATTTAGCCGCTTGTTTCTGATATCTGTTGCCTGTCAAGAAAAAAATAGCAAACAATTGCTGCTGTTTATACGATCCTGTTGGACAGATAAGTGATGTAAGACATGAACATATATCAAACTGAACTGAAACAATTATCATCAGATGAATCAATAACGAGAACCGTTTCTAACCTGGATGTAACTCGAAGAGATCAACACAAGGCTTGTATCCGCCTACACTTTAAATACAACTGCCATCAAACGCTGAGTGTTTTTATCTCAGACCAACAGCCTCTCTGCATCTGCATTAGTAAGGATAATATTTAATGGTCTAGGCAGTGATGAGTTGGTTCAAAGTGTAGTAAAACTTTTAAACTCTCAAATGTTGGATCCAGGGTTGAACTCCTGCTGCTCTCAGGGTCTCTTTGTTTGTTCTGCAGTTTCTCATTTAAAAACTCTGAGGGCAATCGATGAATATCTGATTCTGAAAACATTCAATATTCAAGTTGACCTAATGAGTAAACTTTCTTTTATTGGGACATTGACTGTAGTTCATTCTTAACTGGAGGAGGAAGCTGGTTAAAATGTAAACCCTCCTGTTAAACAAACAGGACGTGACAGAGTCCAGAGGTACAGCAGCACCCAATGGGATATAAATTCATCTTAAATACAGTCTTTGTTCTTCACCTGCCATCAAATCAAAGTAGGCTGGAGGAGAAAGAGTGCTGCCTCTCCATCCAACATAAGGAGGAAAACAAGGAATGTATAGATTTCACCTGCTTCGTATCTTCCTCACAGAAGTCAGATCTCTGCAAATAAAGCAAAGGCAAGATACTGATGTCATTACAATGCCTAAAAAAACTGCTTTATTCAGTAAAATGCTTCAGTGGATGTCGAGTTCAATAAAAGTCCTTTTACTTTTGGGAAAACCAGTTCTGGGTTGCAGAAAGGCTTCTGATTGGCTGCCAGTTGTCATTAGGGGAGCTAATTGGTGGCCGGTGGGCCACAACACAGCGTTGCTCTAAGTGAAGACACATGGCTGATAAACCGACGGGGCTAAAACAGAGACAATATTAACAGAAAATGTTATACCTGAAATGCCAAAGACGTGTTTGAGGTAGTTTGGTTTCCTCGTTACATTTGTCCAGCAGAGCACCGACAAGTCCTGCTCAGTCACAACACAGGCTGATTCATCACTAATTCACTTTAATAAACACACGCATGCTCTTCTCGCCATCACCTCCGAGGCGCCGCAATGTCATGAACTTGTTGATGAGGACTGGACCCCTGGTAGGCAGCCTGGCACGCTCTGTTTTTGATTTAATGCTCATACATTTGTGTGTTTATCGGCTGTTTGACCTCTCCGTGTCTTATTTGTGCCGATAAACTGCAGAATGTAGTCGACGCTCTGCAGAGTTTACGGCGCCCTGTTGGCCGTATTGTGTCGTACTGTGATGTTTGGTTGATAGCCGTGTGGAGGCTTAATGTGGTCATTAACTGATTATTATATATCAGATGTGCTGACATAAAGACAGCACGCCTACGTGCTTGCAGATGAGAGTCACAGTCAGTCAGGTTCGTAAGTCAAAAAGATTTTACATTCTGTGATACTACTCATAATTGTTTCTTAGGCTGCTTCTTTGTCCAAATATCTTAAAATCTGAATCAATCTACTCGTGTATATCAGCTCTTTTATGACTGTTTCACTCACTTTCTTCTTCAGTGGGATTCCATATTTTTGGATCAAGTGTTCAGTGGTGGTTTTGGCAGGTGAAAGCTCTGAGTAGGTGTGTTTGTTGGTTTAGCAGTTTCGAGAGTTAAAGATACATTTGGAGGATGACGTCAAACCTGTTGACTAAAGCAGCAGAAACCACACAGAATCTGGTTTCATTCAGACGGCGGCCAGGACCGGCCTGAAGCTGTGAGGACGTGTTGGTGTGTCCTGCTGCTCGGTGTGTGTTGACCACGTATCTTCCTTCACATGTAAACCTGTGTGAGGGCTTTGCGTGCAGTCTCTCCTGAGCCCTCTGATGGATTTAACAGGCTTAAATCAAGTGTCATGTAATTTGAAACTTTATTGCTCCCTGGGGGGAAATCCTCTTTTCTCCTGACCCCTCTGCTCAGGGGGGTCAGAGGTCAAGGTCCGCTGCAGAGCAACACTACGGCCTGCAGGTTCAGGCTTCTGCCCGAGGACCCGTCAGCAGGGAGGCTGGTGGAGGTGTTTCTGTTTCTGTAATGTTACATCATCCTGCAGCCCTGCCAGCATGTTAAAGGCACAATCTGTGATTTAAATAATAGAAAAGGGGGACAGCGCTGGACCCTGCGGTCACTTTTAGTAGTTAAACAGTAGAGCAGCGGTCCCAGCAGCACTCCGTCATGGTGAGCAAGCTTCTCCTATCCATGAGTATCTTTCACTGTTTACTCTGAGTTTAGTTATTTTGACAGCAGATATTTCACTGCCTTGAGCTCCATTTACAGTCCAAAATCTTTACTTTGCAGTCACTATTTCTGAAAAACTGTGAGCCTTCATCTTATCTGTGGCATAACTGGATATTTATCAGAGGAACAAGTGGATTAATACGTTTTTTGACATGTTGAAAAATGCAATATAACAAGACTCTGAGAGGCTGTACCTGGGCGCAGCGGTGCTTTCAGCCAAATGATAACGCAAACGTGCTCACAGTGGCAGTGCTAACACGCTAATATTTAGCAGATATAATGTTCACCATCTTAGTTTAGCTTTTACAGATGAGAGCGTCATTAGTTTTGCTGAAATATTGGTACAATCTTGTATCCCTTTTTGGCCTACAGATCCCTTATCTTTATTATTTGTTCATATGATTGAATAACATTGCCATACAGCATGTTGGTTGGAAGACCTGGCTGTTCATGCATTATTATCTGTGGTTTTAATGATGGCCTTTTCAATCAAAACAGAAATTCTTTGACAAGCCTCCCAGAGATGCAAAGCTGCGTCCTTCTTTCTGTCCCAGAGTAATCATGACCAAACACTCTGCTGCAAACCAGCACACAGAAACCTTGCTCAACATTTTTCTTTTGTGGAGGAACTGAGTTGAAAATAAATGGACCCTAACAGCGTTGCACATGAAAGCCTTTTCAGAGCACCCCCCCTCCACAACCCAACCCCGCTCCTGATGCAAAACTACGACAGCAGGGATAATTAGGGAATTGTATTTTGAAAATATAGGTCTGCATGGTAATGAGGCCACAACGCAGAATAAAAAACCTTCAATTCAGCTCAAACTGCTCAAGCGCTGCAAAGAAGACGAGTGGCTTCAAGGCAGATACTGAAAAAAATAAAAAGAAAGTACTACTGTGGATTAGAAGAAGATCACACACTGTTAGTCTCCACAGGGCCGTGACATCTGCAGTAATGGAATAACAGCAACTTATTTAACTACTTAGAGAGGATCACAGAGAACAACAATGTCCATGTTCAGGGCTGCAACTAAGAATTTCCAGTACTGATTAAACTCCTGATAATTTTCTTAATTAAATGATAAATAAATCAGTCTGGAGAAAGTCAGAAAAAGTGAAAAATGTTCATCACAATTAACAGAACTGCATGCATGACCACTGTCCCTGTCCTTTTTATATCTGCCCTCAAAGCGTTTCAACACTAGTGTTTCTGATGGAAGACACATTTAAGGCTGATTTTATTCTATATTTTTCTTACTTTTAACAAGTTCTATGTGCGGACCCCAACCAACAACATGTTAGTCCATCTCTCAGCACTGTCTGAGTGGCTCTCAGCTTCCAGCCCGTTGGTCTATTGAAAACATAAATCTTTAAAAAGAATCCTAACCCCTAATCCTCACAAATATATAGGCTCAGTAATCTCCTCAAACAGCTGCTCACTGTAGTTTTCATTCACAAAACTGGAGGAAACAGTGCATTTGTTGGGAACTATTTTCAGCGGCGGATTAATCCACATGTGGCGCTCTAGTGAGTATTTGGGGCAGCAGGACGGTGTGTTTGTGTGTGTGTGTGTGAGTCAGAATACACTACAGTGTGTGTGTTCATGGTGATGAAGGAACATGTCACCCACAGCAACAGTGAGGCTCAGTGACGTGTTTTTAATAGTTTTTGGACAACAAAGGAGCTCAGAGGCTCAGAGGAAGAAGATGAATCAGGCTGTGATACACACAACACTTAGTAGCTTCATCGAAGTCTTTAAGTCACTGAATATAACGTGAAAATAACAGGAGGTGGTGGACATAAAACAGTGGCAAGGATATAAATAGAAGGAAAATATAGAATAAAGCAACAGAGACAGGGATGGACTAAGTGATGTGTCGTCCTGTGGGCTCAATCCAGTTTAAATTGGCTGCTCTCCTAGCTCTGGATTAGACCTGGGCTTAATACCTTTACACTAAAAGGCCGGCCCGTTCCCGCCGAGGGCAATCTGCTGCAGGAACACACCAGGCTTTAATCCACAGCAACAACAACAACAACACCAGTTTATCTGGCTGAAGCTCGCCGGGGCAGATCACACCACACCAGACCTGCTCATCCTTCCTCCATGTCAACTTTTCACAGTCCAGTCTGGACGCCTCCGATCTGATTAAATCTGCGTATGACAATACAGAAAGTGAGAGGAATCTGTAGCAAAGGATTGAACGGATAAAGCAAATTATTTATTACTTAGTGTGTGTCGTGTAACCAGATGAGGAAGCAGCTTCTGTTTCTGGCCGCCATCTTTGTTTGGACGAAAGAAGAAGCAGCTTGTGAATGATGTGAGTTCTGTAACAGCAGCAGGATGGAACAGACTGCCAATAAGACGAGCTGATTGATTGAGATTGAATCAACCAACTTTCTGATAATGGATTAATTGTATAAGCAGAAACGTCAAGCATTCTCTGGTTCCACCTTCTCTAATGAGAAAAATGGAAGTTTTTCTCAGTTTTTTATCACTCTAAACTAAATTTGTTTTGGTCTGTTGGTCGGACAAAACAAGACATCTGAAGACATCATCTTGAGCTCTGGGATCTTGTAATGGACGTGTTTTTGTGATGGATAGATAGATAGAGAGTGCTGCAAACTACAATTATTCTCATCAACCATCAATTGTCTGCAAAGTGTCTAAAAGTAGTAAAATAGTACCCATGAACAGTATAAAACCCAACAATATTCAGTTTGCAATGATCTAAAACAAAGAATCAGCGAAGCCTCACACTGTGGAAGCTGCACAAGAGAATATTGTTGGAAACTATGTTTAATCAACAAAATTCACCCAGATTAATGATAATGACCATAATTGTTGACACACTAAAAGGGACTCAAAAAAAAAAAAAGGATTAAAAGGATTAAAAAAAACTTCTACGAACTTTGTCATGTGAAAACAACAGTACAGCTTAATAATTCTGTGATTATCAAATCTTTAACATGGACACATGGAGGTCAGAGGAGCTAACAGGAAAACCAACTGCTGCTGATTTCACTGCTTCATGGGACCATGTTTGTGCTCAATGTCAAAGTCAGACTACAGCGAGAGTCTATAATCAACCACTTGGCTCACCTGCAAAGAATAATTTCCCAGACAAAAAGATTCTCCACAGTGAATTCATGCACATTTTCCTACCGAAACGCCACCGTACCTCTCTACGATGATCATTTCTCATCAGATCCGGCTGTGTGTTGATTGAGAAGTAATTTCCTGGATCAGTAAGATGCTGCTGCTTTGTGCAGATCATCCAATCAGGAGCCTGTTTGATACAGGGACTTTGTTTTGCTTTGATCTGATTGGCTCACAGTCAGACTGTGTACGGTGTCCAGCAGGGACCAATTCTACTGCAGGCAAAGAACAAAGATGCAATCAGACTTTTCAGGTAATCAAGGCAATCAAAGGGATGTTGTGGATTCATCTTACAAACATCCATTTTAACCTTCATCTGGCATTTGTTGGGAGGTTGTCGGGTGTTTTGATTGGCCTAGTAGATGCTTCATAAGCTTGGCTGAATGCATAATGAACTCCTTAAGGAATTATTTAATTAAACCGAATTTCAGAGTTACAGAGCGGCCATTTTTCTGTCAATTTGAAGACTAAAAAAACAATCAGTTTGCAGTTAGAGCTCCTAAAAAGAGACAAAATGTTGTTTCTCCTCTAAGGTAGAGACAACGACGGTGTATTTCCAGATGTATCATTACACAGACAGCTGCTGCATGTGAGCGACAATCCTCCCAGTGAAACTGCAGCAGGTGGAGAATCTCCAGTGAAGTGAACCACGTCAGCAGGAGCTGCTGGAGGATCAGTTTGTGTGTCTGACAGCAGGATTTCTCTAAAACCTTTTGAACAGATCGGCTTGAAATTTGGCTGAAAGTTTGTCCAGGAGCCAAGGAACCATTGATTTGATTTTTACAGTGATTTTGATCTGGGATTTTGTTGTGTAGCTATGACATTAAAGGAGGCTTTGGTTTCAATTTCTTCTGGCAGGTTTTCAGCATCACTGGATTCAATTTATCCTTAATAGAAGAAATAAGACTAAAGTGTTTGGGTGTAACAGTGAACTGGTTTTTGTTCATAAAGGTCAGAGGTTTGTCTCCCTGTTGTTCAATGTAATATTACTGTGGCCAAGTCTGGATGACGTGAAGCCAAATATGATCATGTTGCAACAAAACGCACATGATTGTGTGCCACACATATATATTAATTCATTCATTATACCAATTTGCAGGTACAGTGGGTTTCATGAGTAGGATGATCCTGAAATGTTAGTTATAGGCAGAAACTGAAAATGAATGAAATGTAAAAGGTTTCAGTCTCAAATTTAAGACGTTTCCTTGTTTTTCTTTTGATATTTGCAGAATAAGTTGTGTGTTGTTGGCCAGAAATGATACAGCTAAACATTTCATTCTGAAATTGGCAATAGAATCAACGTTTGAGAGCAACCTGCTGGCATGCAGCTACTGTAGCTCAGACGCAGAGAGATTGACCATGCAGGTCATGAAATTCACAATGTCAGATAACATAAAATACCCCAAAAAGTATTCTCTCACTTCTGTTCTTCGGGTGATGAAACCCAAAACTGCTGTTAAAATCTCCTATTCATCAAGCAAGAACCAACAACACCGGAATGATTTTTGTTCAGCCGGTCTGGTGCCTCTGGTTCAGGTCTGTTGTCCCACGTGTCGTCTCCTCTTAGGACACAAGAGTTTCTACCTGTTCTGAATGTCGACACCGCGAGGCGAGAAGAAAAGCCTGCAGTCGTCGTCCTCTCGGCTGCCTCCCTGATCCCCCTGCCAGAATTCTGCCTTTTGTCTGTCTTTGTAGTCTCAACACAATGAATTGTACAAATGGAGATAATGGCGCCCACTTATGGACAGTTTCTCCTCGAAGACGCTCATTGTGCTACACTTGGTTGTAGAATGAAAAAAGAGAGATTGAGATTGATTTTACTCCCCCACACACTTGGTCAATCACTGCGTAAAGTGATTGTCGGGCGATTTTTGGATTGTCTGTTTCAGAAAGTTACAATAGATTTCAGACGCAGCGCTCCATGATTGCATCACCAAGGTTTCAAACCTTAAGACAGGGTGGCAGTAAGGGCACACACACACACACACACACACACACACACCAGGCTGGCTTTAAATAACCAGCATGGATTCCAAAATGATGCAGATAGATAAGATTGGGAAACCTACTAATTTATAGATTAATTAAACAAATGTTAATCAATCAATTTTCTGTACAAATTAAGCATTTTTAGTGAACGGTTTCCTTCATGTTTGACAATTAGAGTCGGATTTTATCATATTTGGTGTATCATGTTGATTAAACTCGGTGGTGCTGGGAAACATTCCCATTTCTCTCCTCATATCGTCTGTCCGGCGTTATCTCGCATCTGGTCACGGGATCGCTGTCTGAGCGACCTGATTAAAGGCGGGTCGGTTTATAAACCCTAAAATGAATACGACGCGCTCTCGTCTCGGTCTGGACACGGTTTCCGCTCCGCTTGGCCTCCATCTGAGAGGTCACAGGTTCAATTCCCACAGCAGCTACTGCGTCCTGCTGCCGTGTCCTGGAGCGAGAGGCTGGGTGTCCGCCAGCTCCTTATCGCCATGACTCCGTCAGCTTCGTGAAGTGTGAACGCTCTGACCGGACTGGAGCAGTTTTTGTCTGCAGGCCTGATTTAATTTAATGTGACTGATGGTTTTTATTGCAAAATGCTGCAGACTCTCGGTGTTCACGGCTCAATATTTCAAAAGTACAACTCCATATATCACCTGAAATGTCACCCTCAGTGGTATTTTAATACCTTATGGCTTTTTCAGTGTCGTTATTGCTACAACATGCAAAATCCAGTCCAGTGCCCTTTACAAATATAGTTTCAGTTATTTATAAGTGCATTTAAAAAAGATTTTTGTACTTTCTGACCAAACCTTTTTGTCTAATCAATATTTGGACTCAATCATTATACCGTGAATATACGTTTTGTGACCAAGTTACATTAAAGTGTGAGGATGACCTTAACACTCTATTCTTTATTCAGTGTGGGAGTTAACAGTATTCACCTGATGGTTACTGCTCAGTGGTTCAGTATATTCTGATTAGGACACAGTTTTGCCATCATGTGTTCACTCAGTCGAAGCTCTGTGCGTCAGCGTCACACCGACTGACGGGTGATTGTCAGTTTGGACTGAAATGAGTCTCCTGTTTATGAGCAGCAGGTTTTTTTTTCTCCCAGAAATGTGACTTGTTGTTGTTGTTGTTGTGTCAAGACATTTTGCTTTACAGACAGCACTTAAACTGGCAGCAATTCTGTTCAATTCCAAACTGAATCAATAGTAAGTTGGTTTGCAGTAACAATGTTGTAAAAGCAAACAACAACATAAGACGTCAGTAGATGAAGAGTAGAAACTCCTCAGAGGACAGAGGTCAGCTACATTATCTGACCCCTGGCCTTCTTCCTGTGGGGAGAAGTTCTGATTGCAGCTCCAAGTTTAGCAGCAGGGAACACTCTTTTTGTGCACTACATTGCTTTCCAAGTGAGTGCGAAACTGTTTTTATTTAGAAGCATTTCTTGCAAAAATGTCAGAAATCCACGGAGCCAAGCAACCCTTTTAGTCATTGTTAAACATTTCCTGAAATGATCATTTGAACATGATTAGTGAAATTAATTTAAGTAAATCGAGGGTATTACTCGCTGAACTAAGTTTTGAGAGAACTAAATAGTAATTTGAGGAATTTATTTGGAAGACGGGGTTGCGAATGATTAATTTAGGTAGTAAGAATATTAAATAAGAAACTTCCAAAACTAACTCATTATCTTATCAACTGAGACCATCTTCCTCCTGATTTTTATGCCTCCGTGCTGGGAAACAACCGTGGCCGGAGGCATTACGTCTTCAGGTTGTCTGTTCGTCTGTCCCGTTCTCGTGAACCGATATCTCAGGAACACCTGGAGGGAATTTCTTTAAATTTGGCACAAACGTTCACTTGGACCGAAAGATGAACTGATTAGATTTTGGTGGTCAAAGTTCAAAGGTCAAAAGCCACTTTGACCTCACAAAACTAAAAATTTCACACAAATGTCAAACAGGATAAAATGATTAAGTGATGGTTTAATATCCCAAAGGTCAACTTCATTGTGACATAATGTTCTTTAAAAAACACTTTCCTGGCTGTTATTCAGCGCCGTAACCCGGGAACAGAAGGGGAGGTTGGGACCATATCTCACAGTTGGTCGGATGCTGACGTGGTGACACCAACCCTGAAACTGTGGTGATAGTTCAGATCTTCTGTGCTGCCGTGATGAAGATGTGAAGCATCCCATGTTTAGAATTTGCAGCTTCTTTGCAGCAACGTCCATATTTGAAGCATCGTCTGCTGTTGTGGCTACAACTTTGTGTTAACAGAATCAGCTTTACTGGCCGAGCATGTGAACACATATACAGGGAATTTGACTCTGTTTACCTTTTTTTAAATTCCTCTAAAGTCTTCACTACATATATTATATGGATGTAAACTGTAACTTGACTGGAGGCAAACAACCGCAAGGCAGCAAAATCTCGCATTAACAACCACCTTAACAGATCTGACTGTAGCTGTTTGTGGTGTCTGATTACATCCTAATGTCTTCAAACAGCCCACATCTCACCTTCACACAGCGCTTTGAGCAGTAACGAGGCACGGCATCTGCTATTTGCATGTTCAAAGACCTCAGAGACGGCACATCTGCACCACAAAGGGTTAAGCTGAGGAACCAAAGCTGTGTGTTTGTGTGTGAATGCAGTGGTTGAGGACTTTGTGTCCATGCTGAAAGCAGGTAGGTGTGGAGAGGAGGGCTATTATCACAGTGTGAAGAGGGAAACAGTGATTGGCCACTTCCCCATTGACCCCCATTATAGCTGCATTAACTGGGGGATTAGATTGTCATCACGGAGAGTGAAAACATATACAGCTGGAAATGCACCCAGAGAGGCACTGAAAGCCCTCCAGTAATGACAAAGTTATCTCCAAAACTGAAACTTTCTAATAGAAACAGAGTAAATCTGTGGAGACTGGTGACCAACATGACATTGTTGCCTGTTTAATGTCGAAGAATATTCGATTGTAGAGGAGAGATTGGCCCTGATTCTGAGGTGTAGATCTGTGCATGAACTGGTTGATTCATTCACACTCAATGAGCTGCAGATTCTCCACCAGAGGCAGCTGTTCAGTCTCTACTAGAAAAACCTGCGCCACCTACAGGAAAGCAGTGTAGCAGCAGGAGTAGCAGAAATGTTCCTAACTAGAACTATAATTTGAGCCTAAACATATTAATCATACATTAGTCATTAGTTGGAAAACTTCTGCAGGTACCTTCACTAAATTGTTTGTCTCAAAATGTGTTTGCTGTTGCAAATTATTCGATAATTTCTCGGAGACAGAGTTGAATATTGTGTCTCAGTCTGTATTGTTCATGCACTTCACATATTATTTACATATTAAGCTCTGGTTGGGTAGTTGTCAACTGCTGTGCTTTTGCTTTCTGTGGGAATTAAAACTGTGACCTGTTTGACCTGAGGTTTGTCCCAGTGCGTTAGTGGAGTCAGTCATCTTGGCGCTTGATGCTTTCGAAATTAATTTATAAACATATAAACAAACATCAGTCGAGCAAGCTTAATTTGACATGGGGGGGGGGTTCATAACGTTATTTGCGGTGGTTTTATCTTCACAACCATGACAAACTACATCACTAGTTTGAAAGCCACACGGTTTCATGTGTGCAAACCATTTTAAGTTCCCTGCAGCAGTATCACTACAGCTACCGTTGCTTATTCTATAAAGAGTGCACACAAGAAGAAACAGTAGAACTTTGTGCTTCTGTAGGTTTGGTTAATTAAATTAAATTTCTCATAGTAAACTTCTGAGAGCTTCCTTCAGAAGAGATTATGACTGTTCGGAGGTTCGAGGACACGAACAATTGAACTTTTGACATGTTTTGAGGCAAGTGCATAAAATGGAGCGCTCGTTATTTCTCAGGCTTATGACCATCAAAAGAGTGAGATTTGTAAATAACATTTTAAATATTGGGAACCAAAGACAGCTGATAGTTTACTTTCCTATAGGCGTCGCAGGTTGGACTGGAACTGCAGGACTGCAGATCCACTGGACCTGGTTTCAACCTGTTTAACACAATGACCCAGTGTGTCCTTGGTTTTCTTTTTTAATATGACTTTATAATGAGGTTATGGGAACACTTGCTCGGTCTGTTAGGACTGAAAAAAAGATGAATTTTGGACTAAAGAGAGAGTCAGACAGACAGAAAGGACATAAACAGAGAGTGACAGAGAGATAAAAGAAGATGGAAACAAATATACAGAAACATAGAGGAGGAGGAAGCTGAACGAGAGAACGGATGCAAAACAGAAGACAGACAGGAGACAGAAAGATGGCGAGAGCCAGACAGAGATAACGAATAGGAAGAAAGAGCGAGAGGAGCGATAAGAGACAGAAAACGAGACAGAAAGAGGGAAGGTGAAGGAAAGGAATTTTAGTGGGAGAAAGACTGAAAGAAAAGGCAGAGAGACGAAGAGCCAAAGAGAAAAGAAAAGAAAGAACACATGAATAAACAGAAAGTAAAAAAGGCAGAGAAACAGGGGAGACAGAAAAGGGAGGTAAAATGAGACAGAGATAGAGACAGAAAGACAGGTAAACAGGCAGACGAGAGCAAAAGCAAGACAAGCAAAAAAGAGACGTAGACAGAAAGAGACAGAAAAACAGACAAGAGGAAAAACCAGACAGTGGCACAGACAGACAGACGGAGGTGAAGAATGAAAGGCAGCGACGGACAAATCGAAACAGAGACGATTCGCAATCAGCCCATGTCTGCACCACTCCTCCTCCTCTTCCTCCCATCCTGCACCCCACTCCTCCTCTCCCTCCCTCCCCCCTCCCTCCATTTTGTCGTCCTCCTCTGTCTGATGCTGTTCCAACACCTCGGGGCTTCAGCCTCACATCCACCATCCAACACTAATGCTCCTCTGCTGCTGCAGCGTAATCACCCACCAAGAAAAAAAGGAAAAATCAAACAAAAATAAGGAGAAAGTGAAACAAAGACTCGAGCTCTGTCTCGTGTGGCTGAACATGCCTCAGACAGCTGGGTAGAATCCAGGAGAAACTCACGTTTATTATTATCATAACGTGTGATTAAAGCTGCCGTGTTGAGGAGTTTTATCCTTCAGTGTATGGCTGTTCGACCTAAATTTATGGTTTAAATGACGGTGAACCAGCGAAGGCGTAGTTGAGATCATCACTGAGATCAGCCACACTGCCTCTCGTGCTCTCCCTGAATCCAAATGTCAACGTCTTCCCCCCACGAGTTCATATGAGGCGTCACATGACCACGCTGAGAGGCAAAAGCGTTCATAGCTAGTCCAAACGGTCGAAGAGCCGTGTGGCGAAGAGCCATTCATGGTCTTGCACTCGGTTGTTCCTGCATAAAGTGATAGAAATGGTCGTGGAGGGAATGACAAAAGATTAAAAGTTTGGAGCCCGCCCACTTTCTCACCTCCACACACCTGGCCAGAAAGTGAAATTGCAACTTTGGAGAGGGGTGAGCGGAGCGGGTTTCAGTTGTTAGATGGTCTGAACAACAGGCACATTCCCAGGGAGACCGCGATTGACTCCCCGGGACCTTCAGACTTCCAAAGAGTTGGCTTTGATGGGTTAAGAACTTGCATTCATATTCATGGCAACAAGTGTAGTCTGAAGCCTGAGCTTTTTGTGCACTCGCGCTCCTCATGACTTCAATGACAGCGAGCACTTCAACACGTCACTGTGCTGAAGTCTGGAGGGAGGATTTTTGGATTCAACCTCTGGCTCAGTTTGCTCTAGAAGAACAGTGCCAGAATGTTTTACTGTGGAAAAAAGTGCTGAAAATAGAGCTGAAGAAACAAGAGTAACAACTGAACGGAACAATAGGATTGATTAAGACTAAAATTTTAAGATTCCTCAAGGTCCTGCAGACACTGAATAACAGAAAGAAGAGTGTGGAGACTTGGATAATATTCTGGCAGAGAAGATTTTACTGTTGCATGCAAAGCATCTTGATGAATCCAGCCATCAAAGCCTGAATTATTGATTAGCAGAATATTAGACCAAGAGCTCCGTAATCTCTGTTCAAATTGAGCTGCTAATGTGACTTTACAAACAGTCTGAACTGGTTGCAACTGCAAACAAAAACTGAACAGCCGAACTGTCCGGCGCTGAGCAGCTCTAACAGATCACTTACTGATGAAATCCAATGAACTCTGAGAGATAAATTATTCAGTTTCATCAAAACACGAATTGATATCTGCAGATTTGTGTCACTGAGACTAATTTGTGTACACTTCTTTGCACCTACTGAATAACACTTTGATTCTAATAATGCCTGATAGTGAGAATGTGTAGCTGCTTCTGTGTCCTAGGTGGAGGCTTCTTTTCTATCCTTAGGTTACTACCAGGCAGAATAAATGAGCTTTGCGTTAGGGCTAACAGGCTACTGGCAATTTAAAGCTCAGATAGTAAAGAAGAGGCAGTGCAGCACTGAGGCAGGAGGAGGAGGAGGAGGAGGACGCCACTCCTGCAACAGGATGGCTGGAGAGCTCGTCAGGACGCGTTTGCTTGCAGTACTGCTGCATCTATAGATTTTGCTACATCTGAACCTGGCAATGAACTGGTCAGACATCAGCCCAACATCAGTTAATAAAACATGCTCCTGTTCGGCAACAAGTTGGCAAAAACCTCATCCAGATCATCCAGATAGTCACTTGGTGCTTGGAATTTGCACCAAAACAGCAAGACGTGTTGTTTCAGGTACCAGTGAGACAATGACAGACGATCCAGGAGGGCTGGTTTGAGTAATAGATTCATGAATTTGAAGGTTCATTGATCGCTAAAACACTGCTCATTGGTTTATTTTACTATGATACAGGACGCAACTCAAATCAGCTCCCATCGTGAGAACTGCAAATTCAACAGTAGAAATACACCATTCACATTACCAGGAATGTGAGGTAGCGTGTAATTGATCGGTGCGGCGCCTTGCCACATGACTTTTATAGCTTTGCGGCAAAAGTTGAGCTCAACGTTTTTGACGAACAACCCTGTGTTTTCATCAGTCTGTCGTGTATCAGTCAGTAAACCAGCCAGCCAGACAGCTGACGCGTCGGTCGTCCAGAGAGTGAGCCATCCAGGCAGTCGGTAGGTCAGTCAGCCCCCCCCGTCGCCCAGGCAGTAAAGCAGCCAGCGAGCTGATATGGCAGCCAGTCAACCAGTAAGCCATCCAGTTGGTCAGTCAGTCAGTTGTGGCAACAACATAGTGAGATTATCTAGAGCATGTGATGTATGTGTTTACACCTCGCCCTCTCTCTCTCTCTGTCTGTCTGTCTGTGTTTTCCTCCCTCGCTCGCCCCTCCATCTCCCCTGTGTGATTGTTTCTCCACCTGAGTGCCTCTCCGTCTGCATCTCTCTGCCTCCTTCAGTCTGACTCACTCGTTCACTTCCTCCTCTCGAGAGTGTGAGACTGTGTTCACTAAACGTCTGGACTCTCTGGGTTTTCTCACCGCTGAAAGTCGGTTACTCCACAGCAGCGCTGTGACGCACACGCTCATTGATCTGCTGATTCATTCATTAAATTATCCAAAAGTGTTACAACCAAGCAGTGCAGAAAGGAGGAGTCTGGGGATATTATGTTTTTTCTTAATGTCAAGAAATCCTCTGAAAAAAATACTCACTAGAGCACCAAACATGGATTAATCCGCCGCTGAAAATAGTACCCAACAAATGTTTCCTCCTGTTTGAGTAATGTTTGCTAAAAAAATACAGTTACATATACTTACATTACACATTACTGAGAGCCACAGACTATTACCATACTAAATTATATTGAGAGACAAACTAAGCATGACCCGAAACTAACTGATTTTGTCTTTTCATGATTTGATGACAATAAGAAAAATGTAGCTTTTGGAGATCTTTTTTTTAGAGCTTAACCCACTACGTATTTAAAGTTTGATCACTCTGTTTTTACTTTGTTTCTCTTGAGCCAACCTTATGGACGTGGAATACTAAATTTCTGGAGTATTTTTCAAGCGGGGTTGATATTTCTTCATTTGAATGCCTGGCCTTTGGCGTCCGAGCTGGATGAGACTATCAAACAGAAAACGATTTTAAATATCTGGACAGCTTCCAGCTCAGGGCCATTGAAAGAAATCATCTGTGGGTTTGAAACACCAGCTGTGGGGAAAGTTAGGTAGTAATCTCCTAAGAGAATAAACATGCAGCTTTTAAGAACCAAGACCTTTTTATTGCTGCTGTCTGGTGCAAGTATTGTATCTCAGCCACTTCATTAAATAAAAAAGGAGTGTGTGTGTCCCATCAAATCATGCAGAGTGTGAATTTGGGAAGTGTGACTGATTAAGAAACATCATAATTGCATTGCATTTCCCACTGAGATTCTCTATTTTGTTACACTTCATTCAATGCACAGTCTAGACCAGACTAATTGAGTGTCTATGGTGTTGATTCAGACTATTAACCATCTGTGCTTCTTCCTCTCTCTGCCCCTCTTCTCATCCCTCTTTCCTCACCCCCACTGTCTCCTCTTGTCTCTGTCCCTCTTTTTCTCTGCAGGAGTTTGGAGGACTAGTAGGATGCTGAGTATCTTTCCTCCTCGCCACTGTTCTCCACTCTGCTCTCCATGACCTGAGAGCGCCACCACAGCGGGAGGAAAGAAACACCAGAGAGAGGAAGAGGAGGGCAGAAGGCCAGGAAAGGAAGGAAGGAATACACTTTTTTTGTTGTTATTATTGTTTGTTTTCCCTTTCCAAAATGGCGGCGACGGAGGCCAACGCGGCGCCCGTGGTCCAGGAAGACGGGAAAACCCCCGAGAGCAAGCCGACGGAGGCAGAGCAACCGGCTAAAAACGCCAACGCAAACTCAGAGACTGTCAACAGCGAGGTTGTCGATAAAGATGGCACTGCTGTCAACAGCGAGGTTGTCGATAACAAAGAGACTGTGAATAATGACACAGCGGCAGCGGCGGCGGCGACAGCAGGAGCTGAGGAGGGAGAAGCAGCAGCAAGCGGGGAGGCGGCACCTCCTCAGAGCTCGGAAAACACCTCCTCCGCTGAGCCCAAGACCTCCTTCCTGGACTCCTTCCTCAACAAGAGCGGTCTGGGGAAGGTGATGGGAGGAAGGAAGAAGAAGGAGCAGAGCACAGCCGCTGGAGGAGCAGAGGAGAACGCAGCTGAAGGAGGGGAGAAAGAGGGAGAGAAAGGAGAAGAGGAGGCTGCAGCAGCTGAGGGAGGAGCAGAGGGAGGTGCAGAAGGAGAGGCAGCGATAGAGAAAGCTCCAGAAAATGGAGAGAAAGAGGAGGAGAAGAAAGCAGAGAAGGGCAAACCGGCAGAGGCAAAATCCACAGTTCGAGATATGATCAGGAAGCCGGTGGCGAGGATCTTCTCCCATCGCAGCACCGAGAAGAAGGACGGCGCCGCCGCAGAACCCCAGAAACCAGTAAAGGTTCGGTCCAAGTCCCTGGACCGGCTGGAAGATCCCGAAGCACTTAACACCACTGCAGACTCCACCGTAGAGGAGGGAGGAGTCGCAGGAGGAGCAGAGGGAGGCGCAGAGGAAGAACAGAAAGCCTCGTCCTCCTCGGCAGCCACCAAACACATGAAGCGCTGGCACTCTTTCAAGAAGCTCATGGCTCAGAAGGCGCACAAGAAGAGCGCAGCAGGAGGAGGAGGAGGAGGAGTGGAAGACTGCAAGGAGGAAGGAGCAGAGGGAGAAGGAGGTGGTGGAGACTCCTCCACGCTGGACTCCAAGGAGTCGGGGCAGAAGAGGTGGAAGCTGAAACGCTCCTGGACCTTCCAGGGCCTGAAGAGGGACCCGTCCATGGTCGGCATCAGTGGCAAGGCCAAGGGCTCCGATAAAGACTCTGCTGACATCGCGAAGCCAGAGGAGGCAGGTGGACCTGAGGAAGGAGAGGAGGCCAAGGAGGAGGGAGGAGCAGAGGAGGCCAAGACGGAGGAAGGGGAGGAGAAGGAGAAGGCTGAGGGAGCCGAGGAGGAGAAGGCAGCAACTGCGGGAGGTGGGACGGTGACGCATCACGCCAACGAGATCTGGACCTCCTTCAAGAAGCGCGTCATCCCCAAGTCCAAACGCGCCAACACGGAGTGCGCCCCCAGCGGGGAGGAGGACGCAACTGCAGCTGCCGCCTCAGGTGAGATGACACCAATATACTGACGAACACGCCACAAAGCTGAGCCTTCAGCGGGTTCGTTAGAGTGAGAATGACCAGGTGCAAATCCCTGATCCCCACCTTTCATGAAGAAGTGGTGAGGTACAGATAGTTTTAACATTTATCTTGTGATAACTTTATAAGAAGCTGTTTTAAATGAGCAGATGTAGAATAAACGTATGTGGTCTGAAGTCTAACAGCTTCGAATATATTCAGCAACACAGTTCAACAGGACCCCATTAAAACATTCAGACTGCGAAGCAGACGGCGCGTTCACACTCATTTTGTGTCCGTCTCTGTTCAGGGAGCACAGACGGGTTTGTGGCTCGCTAACTCTGGGGGAGGTAATGTAATTGAACATTCTCCCAAATAAAATATTCAACATCGGATGTGAAATTCAAATTGCACTGTAGCTTCAGTCAACAGCAAAGACTAAATTTAGCTTCCATTCTGCCCCTGGCTGCAAGCAGAAAACGGTATGAAAATACAGGGCAAAAATACCAAAGGCTCCTTGTATTTTGGTTTTTACTGATTTTCAGTGGAGAATATATTTTTAAACAGAGGCGATTGGATTAAACTAAACAGCTCATCTTCCATTAAAATAGTGTGAAGCGGAAAATGGGCAGAAAACACAACTGAGATGCTGATTATACACCAGAGTCGCTTCAAAGTAGATACAAATAGAGTTTGTTTGTTAAAAAATGTTTTCCACCTGGAGTTTTGTGATATTGATTTTTTAAACCCTGTTGGTCTGTTGAGGAAAGTTGAGCCTCCAGCACCTTAAGTGCCGGATGTTTTCCTCAGGAGCTGCTACATGGAGACCAGAACAGAGCTAAAAGTAGAGCAAATACTGGACGTACATTCCTCAAACAACTCCAGAGGGAGTGGAAAGTTTTAAATCTTCATCCATACTAATGTTTAAACCAGTGATGTGACGTGTAAAGAAGCTTCAACCCTGAACTCTCTTCCTCCCTCCAGGTGAAGAGGGAGCAGCAGAGGAGGGCAAGTCGGCCAAGGCCAAGCGCTCACATTTCGGCCGTGCAGTTTCCCTGAAGAACTTCATCCTGAGAAAGGGCAAGTCCTCCAGCGTAGACCTGGGCGAGGGCGCCAAGGAGGAGGAGGAGGCCACGGAGGCAGGAGAGGGAGGAGAAGCGGCGGAGGAAGGAGGCGCCGACGGCGAAGCTGCCGCAGCGACCGAGGAGACCAATGACAAAGACGCAGCGGTGGCCGAGAAGACGCCGGAGGCGGCGCAGACCGGAGGGGAGGCGGCGAAGGAGGCCGTGAAGGAAGCAGTGAAGGAGGCGGAGAAGACACCGGCCGAAGCTCCGGTGACCAACGGGGAGAACGGCTGCTCCAATGGCACGGCGGAGGAGGACGCCACACACAATCACGAAGATGAGGAGAAGACGACGGGGGGCAGCCCCGTGAAGAAGGGCAAGGAGGCGGGAGGAGCGAAAGAGGAGGCCAACGCTAAGATCATCAACGCCACGGCGGCTGTGAACAGCGGTGAGTTAGAGCACGCCGACCGGGACTCTGATGAGCCACAAAACAGCAGCAGCAGCAAAGAAGGAGATACTAACAACAGACGGCAACTACAAGTACCAGCACTCACTGAGATAGATCTAGATGTTAGCAGGGAGGAGGAGGAGGAGGAGGAGGAGGAGGGAGGGGAGGCAGGGTCTCCACAAAATGGAGGTTTTCACGATGGTGCAGAGTCATGTGACCAGGAGGAGAGGGAGGGGGAGGAGGAGGAAGATGAGGAGGAAGAGATGAGGAAGAGGGATCTTCGAGAGGCAGCGGTGGCCATCGTTCAAAACGTGATGTCAGCCGCAACTGACCAATTAGAGAGGGAGCTGTGCGTCGACAACGGCCTGAACGGGTGTTACGACGCCAACAGTCAATACTGATCACACACACACACACACACACACACATTTATGCACAAGTGAACACATACATGAGGAAATACACTTTTCATGCAAGTTAATACTTAAATGTGCCAAATGTAAAGTTACACATATCAGCACAAGCTCGTACTCATAGACGCATGCAGACACTCGTGTTAAAGGAGTAGTTCAACAATATGCTTATTCGCCTTCTTTCCAGGAGTCAGAAGATAAGATCTTTACCACAGAAACAGCTACCGTGGCTCTGTCCAAAGTTCAGAAACCAGGCCAGCTGGTCCCACCTGCTTCCAGTCTTTATGCTAAGCTAGGCTAACCACCTCCTGACTCCAGCACACACACACAGGCTGAAACTGAAAAAGTGTGTAAATGTTGAACACACGTAGGTGAAGCCGCTGTATATGCAGAACCACAAACACATAGTCCACTTCCCTGGGTGATTGCATGATGTAATGAAATATTGCCACAGTTACTCCTCAGACCCTTTAAAGAAATGGTAGCGTAGTTGTTGAATAAGTGTTTGTTCACAATTTAAAAAAAAGAGAGAGAGACAGAGAGAGAGAGAGAGGGAGGCATCGCTTTCATTTATTGACCGCTAATTTCATTATCATGTCAAGTTCATGAACAGCCAAACAACAAAACCATTTACCGATAAGGACTCAGGTGGTGAGAGTGGATTCCCAGGCAGCTATGGTTGGAAACTGACTGATCATGAACTTGTATAAAAGTATAAATATCGCAGCCATCAAACAGGCCTTTAAAAGTACATTTGGTTTTTATTCGGTCCCATCTTTGGTGCATTACGACCCACAGACATGAATGGACTGAGCACTGATGTGAGGGAATTCAATGACGGAGATGAAAGTAAACATCTCCTGACGTTTTTCAAGCTCGTTCAGACCGTTTCACACGTTCCCACCCGGGAGCCGCTCGGCGCTGCCGGACACCGAACATCGGGAGGTGAAGTGCCTGTGAACCAGAAGGTGCTCTGTTCCCTGCTCCATTATTTATCAGTCCCAGCCTCCTCTCCATTCAAGTGCAGTGTGAGCCTCGGTGTCCGGCGACCGCCTCGCTTTGATCTCATACTGCCCGACAGATGTTTGCGGGGAGAGCACCGAGGCTCCTGCCGCCGCTGCCGTTCGATTTACTAAAAGACTCTTTGAAGCTCAAACTCTTTTGCTCATTTTGAACTCTGTTTAACACCTCACTAAGCACTGACACCGTGCCGAACTATTTGCATTGTTGGAAAAACGCATTTTTACCGAAAATAACATTCAGTACAAGCTGCAAAGCACATCACATATACCATCAGACGTCCATTACTAAGGGAGAGGGTTTTAACTGCGCTCGCTGGGGTCGCATTTCATGTCCAAGTGTCACTGGACAATTCAAGATGATTTTTCTGGCACATCTGCAGTTATTAAACACCATGTTAGATGTGTTGGAGTTCCCAGGTCGTAATACCGGACTTGGGAGTTGACGTAAACGGTATTATTTACAAGTGAGAAACCGGTAATTATGGTTGACATGAACGCAGCTTTATTGCATAAGTACCGCCTCTCCAAAAGCACCCAGTGAACAGCAGCGTGTACGGCACCTTTCAGATTAAACCTTTTTTTTCTTTATTTGTGTCACCAGCACAGAAGAAGAGCACAAAACACTTCGCCTACAACCGAAACAACTGTGAAACTGGCGCCCTCTTCTGCTCGTTTAGCATGTTGACGTGCACAGAGTCTGTGTTCGGTCGGACAAAAAATGGCACTTTGTGCAGGTCAGCGGCAGTTGTCAGGAGTTGTCAGTCAGATTTGCCTCCATTATCTGGTCTCAAACTTTGACTTTCTTTACGTATGCAGCCCTACTTTACGCCTAGTGTGTCAGAAACTATTGGTGATAGGCCCGTGCACCATTTGGCGTTCCTCTCTACACAGGCAAGTCTTCCAGCCAACACTGAAAGCTGTTGCAGAAACAGTTCCCTGTAAACCGTATGCAACACTTTACATACAATAAGAGATTTGGCGTTTCTTTTCGTCTTCCATGCCAACGCTGAATGAGCCCAAGCTGCCGTGACAACAAAATGACAAATAGGAATCTCAGGAAAACTTGTGATTATGGAAAGTTTCACTACAAATGTTCAAACTGAGCGCACAAATATGTTTCCAACTGTGAAGTCAAGTGCTCAGGATTCACGCCCCTAAACTAGTGCAACTGAGCTGAAAGACTCGATCCGAGGAGAGGAGGAAGAGGGGAGGAGGAAGTTGACAGATTTTAGGTTTGATAGTACGATCCCACTACTCGATAAACAGGAAACCGTGAGAACAGAGCGTAAGTGTACTAATACGAGAAGGATTAAAACCACCAAAAGCTTCATTGCAGACCCTCGACCTTCGAGCTCCGGCCTCCCTCCTCGTTCCTCCAGCCGCCGCGCTGCATAGTTAGCTCTGTGTTTGCTGTGGAAGAGAAAAGCTGGTTTACTGACATCAATAGAGTTGAGTCCATCAACGGATTAGTGGACAAAATCAAAGTGTCACGGAGCCTCTTCAACAAGCCAGATTAACTAGCCTTCTCTCTCTCTGCCATTTCTCTCTGCTTTCTCTCTCTCTGGGGGGGGGGGGCAAACAGAAATGTAGACAGATGACGCACCAGTGGGATGGTCGGGTTATTCGATTTCAGGGAAATATCTTCTGTTTAGGAGCCTGTGAGCTCCGAGCACAAAGGACAGTCAAAACCTAAAAGAACCAAAAGAAGAAGAACCAAAAAGGCACAAACGACAGGTAGAGAAGAAGGGGGTGCTGACAGACAGACAGACAGGCAGAAAGACAGACAAGCAGGCAGGCAGGCAGACAGACTGTACGTCTTCCTGTTGGTTATCATGTGATGATGATGACCCTCCATTATAATGTGACACTTCTCTCATGAAACTGTTGTGCTGTTTGCTTTGTGTACGTCCTTAACACAAAAATAACTTAAACTAACCCAACACTGAGACCAACATCTGTACTAAACCACTAAACACACATACAACATTTAACCCTTTTTATATGACTGTTTATTATTATTATTATTATTATTATTATTATTATCCTTTTTCCAAGACCTATTTTTTAATACATTTTTTCAATCTCTTCTGTTATCATTTACCAGACAAAAAGGCGGGAAACGTGTGAGGCCACACAAAGAGGATTAGAACTGCCCGGGATTCGCTGAGCAAGGAGCTCTGAGCCCCGCCCCCACCCCTTCCTCCTCCTCCTCCTCCTCCTCCTCCTCTCTCCCTTCATCCCTCCTCCTTCCTGCCGAATAAACGGAGTAATCACGTGTTAACAGATCACCATGGTGAGAGAGAGAGAGATTGAGAGAATGAGAAAGATGCAATTCATGTAGATGAGAAGTGAAAAATAATAATCACTCAGAAAGCAATAATTCAAGCCCCTCTTTTCGCCCCCCCATCCATCCATCATCCCTCCATCCATCCATCCCCTCCGTCCGATACATGCATACATACGACAAACATGTACATCCAGTGTTTTTATTTTTTCTTTGCTTGTCTGTGAGATTTTATATTGTCTACGAGAGAAAAGAAAAATGCAGAAATGTAAAAAATGAAAAATCGAGACATTCCACCCCCCCCTATTTCCCCCGCCGTCCTGTTCTCCTCCTCGTCGAGCTACTTAACTCCGCTCTCTGTCTCTACCGACTCCTGATTGGTGGATTTAAAGAACAAAAAAAAAAAAAAAAAAAAAGACTGTTAGTTTTATATTGACGGCCATTTTGGTTTGTAGTCCCCGTCAACCCCCCTTCGCCCCCCCACCCCCTCCCCTCCCCATCCGTCCCAGTAGATATTTGACAGTACAGCAGGACCATGTTGCTACAGTATATAAACTGCCCTGAGGACTGCCACTTCCCAACCAACACTGCAATGTCTTCAGCTCTGTGTGTTTAATGTTTTTAGACTGTTATATTGTGTACATGAATTAAAAAAAAAGAAAAAACCACCATCAAATATTAAAGTCAAAATGTTTTTTTTTTCTTTTTCCTGTTTGGTTTGGATTCTCTTTTTCTTTCTTGTTTTATTTTCTAAAAACACATCTTCTCACTGTTACCGCAGTCCGAACGATATGCTGTAATTAAAAAAAAGAATAATAACGATGATGATGTTTTGTTGGTCCAAGTTTTCACATGTCCGCTAGCAAATTGTCAAGAAAAAAATAGTACAATAAAGACTAAAATCTAACAACTAAACTGCAAGTCATTGTGGGGTTTTCTATTTTTATCTGGATGATTGAAGTGTTGTGTGCAGACGGGCGGGTGGAGGTTAGAGGGAGGAGCGGCGGGGCGAGGCGGGCGGGGCGCTGGATCACCATTGGATGCTCATTAATCTGTGTATCGATAATCTCATCCTTTTACGTAATGGACGGAATAATAGGAGATTTCTTTGTATTAAAGTAGATCTGTATGTATTATCTGGCCACAGGCTGCTGGTGCTTCATGTAGACAGGCGGGGCGTCCATATGCCGCCGCCAGCCCTTCACACCACCGCTGTTACACTACATTTATATTTCACACATCGGGATGAAACTAAAGGATGCAGTCAGACCATGTTTCAGTGAGTTCAGTAAAAAAAAAAAACAACCTTTAAACTAAAACTCAAATTTAGAAATAAAGGGACATAAAACATGCAGCTAAGGTTAAAAAATGTCACAGTAAAGTGAAAACTGTGTATTCTGTATGGCCAAAAGTATGTGGACAGCCTTGCCTACATACTTAGTGTTCTTTTTTTGGTTTGGTGCTGTGTTTGTTCCAGCGATGGGAGATCGTTATATTACAGCGATACTTTAAAACATTGGGACGGGATGGGAATCACAGGAAGATATCTGAGGGGCCGCTAGATGATGAACAAGATAGGAAATGAGACGCGCAGGAATCTTTGGGTGGAAAGAGAAGTAGAATTTCTTCAGGAGCATATACGTTTAGTAAGTTACCTGAAGTAGTCTTTCTGCTCCCAAAGTCATCAACAAGTGAAGTCCACCAAGGAAGGGAAGCAAAAAGCTGAAATAGAAAGTAAAATGTTCTTTTCATTTCTTTCATGGTGGGAAAAAAGAAACATGAAGACAAAGTAGGTTTCCAGAAAACGCTCCAGCCCTGCTTAGCTCCTTCTGTCTCCTATTTGTCTTCACACTTTTCACAATTCTCATTTTTTCACCGTTTCAAATGAAAAGAACCGTTTTTTCCTCACCATCTCAGCTTCTTAATGTGATCTTGTTTTGTTTTTTTGGGGAGGCTTGGTGTCCTCGTGGCTGCGTGGGCTCTTCTTCTCTCTTCTGGAAGCTGTTGAAGAGCCAGAATCAGTTGTAGCCGAGTCTGTCCAGCGCTTTAATGAACTGCTTCATTTCTGTGTCTTCTGCAGCATCTCTCACTGCTTCGCGTGTCGCAGCAGGACATGTACAGGGATTTTAACATTAGTGGCACCTAACAAGCATCCAAAATGACCAGTTTCCAGATGTTGGAAGGTTTTTAAGTAAGAAGTTAAATATGAAAACAGCACAGACCATCAGCTGTCAAAACATCAATGCTTCTGATGCCTCAGGAAAAAATAAATTATAGTGTATCTCTCAGTGTTTCTGTCAGAAAGGGGATTTCATTTGATGTTCATGCAACTTTAACCAAAGTCTAACTCTAAAAAGGTGCAGAGAGGATGCAGACACAACTGAAACGGTTCCTCATGTAGAAATTATCTCACACATTTCTGTGTAATTCTACAGTTGAGTCTCTGACAGCCAAAGGCATGACCGGGAGGACGAGTAAGACATTTTCACGCTTTATCTAAGGGTGTTATTAAGTAATCTGCAAAATTAGAGCAAAGCAGGAGAATTGATTAATTTTCTATCTTGTGCTTTGGTAGTTTGGCAAATTCGTAACACAGTAACAACAGCAACGCATTTAAATGGTGAAACGAGATGTTGCTCATGTTTGTGACAATTTTATTTCAATAAAATAACAATCAACTCGGCTCATTTTGTTCGTACTTTCCCCCATATCATAAACGGTTTAAACAAATCCTTCACAGGGTGGGCGGGTGGGAACGCTTTTCTGCTGCCGATGCCGGGCATGACAGAAAAACATTGCAGACAGTGTTTATTGGTGTATATTCAAACTTTCTCCATATACAATATTCAGTACAGGAGATTTAAACTGTTTCTTCAGTGCAACAAAGACAGGAAAGTACCACAAAGGTAAATAAGTAAAAAACCTAAATAAAACTACTAATTCAACTAATAATCATATATTTAAAAAGTTTAAATGGACCTGATGGTGTGTATGAACATCTCCTTGTCCTAACTATCTGAATCACTCTTCCTTAAACTGCCACTGCCAGCGTCCCTCAGAGGGCCAACGGGCCACATGTTGAGACTCACAGCAGCAATAACAACACATGTCTAGCCGTCTGTAAAGTGTGTGGTGACGATAATTCCCCACTGTCGGTTGAAATCGGCAGCATACTGTCTTGCTGTCAGGCCAAATCTCTGGGATTATGTTATTACAGCCGTAATGCCAGAGTACAGTAGCTACACACACACACACACACACACACACACACACACACACACAACCTCAGGAAAACTAATGCTTTGTGGTTTAAGGACATTTTAATGGACGAAGCCGGGTAATAATCACGTCAGTTTTGACGAGGCGTTGGTGTGTAAATCGAACACAGAGCTTCCTCACTAACCCGGAAACGGCTTCGAAGAGCAGATGGAGAACATGTCGGGATGATGATCGCCTCTGAAGTGCTACAGTCGTCTTTAGATTTGTCTTTAATTAGGTTACAGTGGAGGTCAGAGGTGTGGAAAGAGGCAGAACAGATGGATTACATGTCAGGATTATAACGTAAAGACACCAGCTGCTAAGTATAGAGTATACATGCAGTGGGCTGACGTACCAGGCGTCTCTCTTTATGGCTGCATTACATCAGTATACTGAAATACGCGAGGAGTTCGGCAAAGTAGCTGCAGCTACAGATCAATCTGTATCATCATTAGATCAACTCAGTCTGCAGATGGAGGATTTGGGGTCAAGTTAGACATAGATGGTTCACTAGTGTCAGTGGGCACATTCCAGTTTATACGTCTAAAACCCCTGCAGGTGTCCCGCGGAGGCTGCAACATCACTACTGCACCATATTTAAGTAGATAGGAGGAACAACGTACTTCAGCTCGACCAACACTTTTATCCAAAGAAACGTACGGATGAAGTAAACCACAAGGAGAAACCGCAGAGAGAAGCCTTTCAAATACCACCTGACACGAGAGATGTTGAGGTGATGAGCAGGTACTCGGGTCAGTCGTTGACAAGAGGCGGACGTTATGGCGGCGGCAGTTTTATGGACATGATGAGCAACAGAAACGCCATTCGTCTGGCTCCCAGGCTGGAGGATGGACGCTCGGCCCAGCTGTGGAGGATCGAGCATGGTTCAGTCGCACGCTGCAGATGTGAGGTGTGAGGCTTTGGACGAGTCGTACGTACGAGAACCTCGTGACGGCGTGCATCGTACGAATCTTTAAAGGCAAACATGTGACATGATGTATCTGTTTCTTTTTAAATAAAAAAAACATTTCCAGTTTCTATTAGACTGAACAAAATCCTCAACAAAACTTAATTAATGACAAAATTAGAGATAATTATAAATCTAAATGGGGACTACTTTCTCTTCAGACCAGCGGAGGACGCGACTCGTCCTTTCTCTTGTGTGCAGTTCATTTTCCCAGCGCCGTGTTTAAGTCTGGAGAACATCACTGTGTGGGACCAAATATGATTTGAAACTGTTTATTTTTCAAGAAAACACCAGACCAGAAAAATAAAGCTAATCATTTACTTTCCAAGTTTTTATTATTAACGTATTATTTATTTACAAAGCAAACAGCACAGTACTTTACATAATCAAGGTCTTTCTGGAAGGACAATAAACAGATGAAACGCAGAGACTCATTTACTGCGGACACATCGAACTGAAGAGTTTCTCTCCAAAATAAGACGTCCACCACTGATACAAAATCCACACTTTCATATTGATTAAGAGCAAACATAATTACAAAGGCTTTTAAATAACTGCCTCCTACTTTTCGGAGTAGAAACGAAACCGTTCAGAAGGAACAGATTAACAGATTATTTTTCCTTTTCATCTGAATTTAACAACCCTATAAACGAACACAGTGGCAGATATCTTGGTGTAATGAAGTTTGGATGTGGGTAAAAAACACATTCTCCAAGCCTGACACATTACTTTTTATACCACATACAACACTAAGTACATAGACAATGGCTCTGTACTCCTGCACACTGGATTTCAAATGAAACAATACTACTCAAACATGTCTTATCTAAAGTACGTCTGTTTACCAGTTCTGCTGCAGGTCTACTTCATGAGTGCAGCTGAATTACGCAAGAAAATATAAATACTGAGTCAGACTCTGCAGGTATTCAGTATCAAAGACCTCAGAGAGGGAAAAAAACCTGGTCATGACATCCATAACTGCAGTCTCAGAAACCTCGCTGAAACAGGAAACAGTCAAAAACACAACAACCCCAAAACATTTTATCGGCTTTTCCTGATAACAGCGAGCAGACGGCGAGCTGCTGCAGGCTGATGGGAGCAGACAGCAGGGAGGCAGAGTGGACTTTTCCCCACGACTCAACGGGGTGATGTATGGAGCGTTTAGTCTGTTCAGACAAGTCACTGTCCACACTTAACAGGCTGGAACACACACACACACACACACACACACACACACACTCTCTCTCTCACACACACACACACACACACACACACACTCTCTCTCTCTCTCACACACACACACACGCGCACACACTCTCACACACACACACACACAGAGCTGGCTGTACAGGCCATTCAGAGCGATAATGGCTGCAGTTATAGAAAACACACACGAGGCTGGGACAGGAGTTATGTGTGTGTGTGTGTTTTGGTGATCGAGCGAATAAAAAGACGATGGAGTGAACTAAGTTTTGTTTCTGTGTACGGGGATGATGTGTTCTGTGGGTTTAAAGTTAAAGAAAAGTAATTTTAGTTTACAGTTGAGTGGAGACAGAAAATAAACGTATCAAATCACGGAAATGCATTCAAGAGCTGTTGAGATATTTCAGTAAAAGTCAAAATTGAGCGTGAAAGTCGGGATCACCCATCAGTAGGGTTCATCCTCTGGGGAAGATGAATGTCTGGACCAACACTCCCCTCCCTCGAGCTACGCCACAAGCATGACTAATAATAAAAAAAATTAGGGAACGGTGACAAAATAAACTAAAAAATATTGGTTACATCCCAGATTTAACAGCCAATCAGAGAGCGTTCTCTTTCTGCCTGAACCTCATCGTCACTGAGGAGGTAAAGTGACGTAAAATGCTAATAATGAAACCAGGAGTATTTAATCTAAGATGACTTTAATTAGCCTGCAGCAGCAAGTCCTTCACGCAGACACAAAGAAAAATTAAAAACAATAAAATGATTTTCACTCAGCCAAAACATGTCTGTGTGAAATGATCCAAACAGTTTTAATGGTTCAGATTAGACTGGAAGAAAAGCTGGAACGATATGATCCAAATGAAACCCACTCAACAGGTGTGGAACAACAAAACCCCGACAGCAGCCACAGAGAAAGCTCTGGTTGTGGCACCAATGAAAACACAAAATGTCTGATGAGACAATATTCAAAAATCACATTTCCGCACGGAAACGGTGAAAAGGCGAACAAGCTGCTGTGTAGCAGGGAACCCCATTAACATCAAATCTGTCAAAATATACTGTATATATATAGAAATATAAATACAAACAGGCAATAAAAATAGAAAATAAAATGATCTGTGTGCCGTGTGATCGATTTTACTCCCAGTGTATGTACAATCAAGGCTTACAAAGCTCATAAATTCAGGGATTAAATCACATACCAGACACCGCCATCTTGTAAAGCAAACACTCGTTCATCTCTGCGTTCCCTCTTTCATCCGGCAGTTCGTCTATCCTTCTCGTTTAATCAGCCCTTCTTCTCTTTTTCTCCACCTTGTACGCCAAAATTAATCTGTATCATTCTTTCAAACGCTCCTCATACTCCGTGTTGCCTCCATTCGTCCGTCCTTCTTCTTCTCCTTCACTCCATCTTGGACATCTCAAACTCAGTCGCCAAGGTTTCCTGCAACAGAAAACACACGCCATCAAACTGAAGTTTTTGGTTACAGCAGCCTGTAAACTTTCAGGCGCTCTGATGCCACGACTGTTCCTCCTGGACAGTGTGTTGCACTTGAAACCCGAAAAGTGATAGAAATGGTTGTGTAGAGAAAGAAAAAAATACCCTTTCCACCCCAAAATCAGTGTGTAAATGTGGGTTTTTTAAACGTGGGTAAAGTAGCTGAAAACAGCCGATTGACTTGTAGACGAGTTTGCCTTTCAGCCTTTTTTCTTGTGCGTCATGTTCGACGTCACAAACGTGCTGTAAAACAACAGTGGTAACAGTGGAAAGCAGCAGGTCGTCCAGTGACATGGTTACGTTTTTATATCTTTTACTTCGGTCGCTCTCTCAAACTCAACACAGACACATTAGGAAGGATGTTCGGGCGCCGCTTAACAGAGACGACAACGCCCGTCATAGAAACGTGCCGGACAAGAGCGAAAAGAGCCAATCAAAGTCTGATTGTCGGACCACACAGAAATGGTCGGTCACTGGGTGAATGTCAGCCAGAATGCAACCAAAGGTGCAAACACTCGACTGTATTTATGTGAACGGGAAAACCCCAAACATCTCTCTAGAATCAATCATTTTTTCCACAAGCAGCTTGTGGGGAAAAAAAAACATGTTCCATTAACAAGATACAACAGCTTTTTAAAAGAGGAGCATGTTTGAGAGCTTTTCTGGTTGTCAAGCCAAGCTGCAGGTTTTGAAATGTCCCGTCAGAAACCTCTGTCTCACGCTATATTCATGTTTTCCAAGTCTGCGCTCAAAATAAGGTGACAGTGCCGTTCCTGAGGGGTCCAGACAGAAAGGAGGACTGCTGCTGTTCCTTTCCTCTTCTTCCCCTCTGCTCCCCCGCCATCTTTAATCAGTGGAAGATTATTTCATGGCTGTGACGTCTCAGTAGTTCAGACTTTCTGAATCACCCTATCCTTCATCCTTCCCCATCCCCTCCTCCGTCTTCTCTCCCCCCCCTCGGCGAGGAGGCCGACATTGTTAACATGATTCCTTTTGTTGCAGACATGACGGATGAAAGCCGCAAACAGACGAAGTGACAGAAGGGATCATGGTTGACATGAAGAAGCCAATTTGTCCAGTTTTAACAAGAAGTCTGGTCTGCAGGAAAGACGGTTTCCATACTGATTAACCATTTTAGGCAGATTGATAGAGAGATGTGTCAAGGTATGAGCAGCTACAAAAGCCAAACCTTTCTTTAAATGTCAAAGAGCTCTTTCATTTCCCCCATTTTTTACCCTGAAAGTGTTATTTGTGGTTATTTCATCACACCAGAGTCTGTGTATTGGGTAAAAAGTGTTCATGATAAGCACCAATTTCCCCTTTCTTTGTATTTATTTGCATTTTTCCAGAGAAAATTAAGTAATTCTCTGCCAAAAAATATCTGTGACAAATCTGTGACGTTGCCATGTCCCCCAAGTACAGGCTGCTGAAAATAGTCCCTCACAAATGCACCTTTCCTTTCCGTTTGAGTAACAGTTGTGAAAATCGATGGCCTCCAGCTGTTTGAGGAAATTACTGACCCTGTTTCAAACAGGAAACTGTATATTTGTAAGGTGTTTTAAAGGATTTACATATTCAGACTGCAAAACAACACATAAAGTACATGGAGGAGGACATGGCATTTCCCTCTAACACCCTCCTTAATCATGATGAATTACATCATTTGTCATAATAGAGATAATGAGCAGGTTAGGGGCAGATTTCTCCCTAATTTACCTCCTAAATAACAAGAGTGAATTACATAATCTGCCATAAGGACATGCATAGAGGCAATTATTTCCCCTTAATTTCAGCCTCTAATAGGGGAGATTCATTACATTGTTAGTGTTTGACTCCCACGTCAAACAGCCTGCAGTTTAAAACACAAAACCACTGATGAGACAGAAAGAATAAGTTACTACAACTAGATAGAAACACCTGATCTGGATGAAGCAGCATTTCTTCCTTCCTTCCTTCCCTCCTTCATTCCTCTTAACAGAAAGACTATAAAGGACATTACCGTGTGCAAGTACTTAATATTTTCTATGGATTTTAATATCTCTGTGTTCATACAGCAGCTTACATAAGACACTGTTTTTATATAAGAGGCATTTTGTTGATTGCTGGATCACTTAAAAAGGTTCAGCTTGGAGATCAAAGAGTAAATAATTTGGAAAATGGTACAAAAAAAAAAAAGTCCGGATAAACAGTCAAGGGATGAAAAAAGAAGCAGATATCTGATGAAACAGATTCAGACTCGTCCGCAGAGTTTCTATGTTGAACATCAGTTAAATTATCGACGCGTTCTGATATTTTGTTCATTCATTTGATTATTGATCTCACACACACACACACACACACACACACACACGTCACATTGTTCTGCTCGCCATGACAACAGGGAAGAGGATAAACAACAGGGTGATGTAACCGTGGCAACAGCTGCTCTCTGCAGATGGTTTGCCGCCCTCTGCTGCTCGCTATCAGAACTACAAATAGACATATTATATATATATTATTTGTATTTATTTATATTTTAAAAAATGTATGTTTTTTATTGTCTTTTATCTCTTTTACCATTTTTGTGCTTCATCATCCTTCTGTCTATATCGTCTTCTGAGCGTCCAGATTCTGCTCTGTCTGTCAAAAACTCTGTTTTTAAAAGCACTATAAAAATATAGTTAGTATTATTATATATAAATTTGAAGTGAGGAGATTTTAAATTGCTTGTGTCAGTAAAACAAAAAATGATTCAGAATTCTTTGCAGTAAAAAACATGTTTTTAGGTACCAAATATTAACGACATGAAGTATCTTCTATGTGTTGTTATGTTACAAACTCCTCCTCTTCCTCTTCCTCTTTAGTCTTTACATGTTCCTGAATATATTTAAACCTTGTACTTGGGAGCTGAAGACGTTTTCTTCTAGTTTAAGGAGATTTATATTTGTCTCAACCTCACATTTAACAAAAACTGAAAAAACAAAAACACGTCTCTGTCTTTGTTAAAGTGAGTTTGTGTCTTTTTCTCATCTACACTCGCTATTATTTACAGGTTATAGAGATGAAAGAGATTCTTAGTCTACATTTAATTCTGGATATACTGTACGCAGCTTATTTTCATCTAAATGGACTCGATGGATCTATTTCTACAGGTTTCAGTAGCGGCCACGTTGTCCTGCTCCCCGGCCAGTAAATACACACGACCGCACTAAAAACAAATTGACTTTACTCTTATTCTCTCTTATTCTCTATAAAGTTGAATCTTATCTTAGTGTCTGTCTGCTAATGCATCATAGTTTAATAATGAAGTGAGAAAACGACTTACCTCATCGGAGTCCAGCAGGGGGGGCAGGGCGCTGTGAGGAGCAAACACAAAGACTTTCAGCATCACATCTGGATAAAATTAATGTTTCACTCAATGATCAGTGTCAACACGCTGACTCACACGTCTGCCATCGATGAAGGGATGTTCTCTTCAACCCACTTCAGATCCTCGTCCTGGAAAAGCAACAAGGTGTTTGTTTTATCGATGAGACAACTGGGCACAGCTTGGAAAATGAGGATGAGGAGCACAGTCATCACTCACCACTTTGTTGGCCTTCGCCGTACCGTTGGTCTCATTTTTCGTGCCCCTCATTTTCATCCCCTCTGGAGAAAAAACAGACACGGAGGTAAAGATGCCATGAACTCACATTTATGACCTTCCATGATGCACATTTCACTGAAATGATCGTATACTGAAGATACTTTGACTGCAATAACTCGTAAACTTTATGTTCTATTCTTGTGTTGATTTAATTTCTTTTAGTCTCAATTTATCATTATCGTAATTTACGAATAAAACGCACATGCAGAAATAACTGAATGAGTCGCTGGAAAAATCTGCCTTACATTACATTACTGTCTTACACTTTGAACTAACGAAGGGAGCAAAGTTTAATGTTTAATTTTTAATTCAATCAATAATTTAACAGCCGGCTAAGAGGCAACTGTTAAAAATGACATTTACAGTGATGTTGACCTGTGTGTCCCTAACTTACCAACTAACTTACCAACTAACTAACTATATAAACTACTAATGAATAAATAGGAGTGCAATGAAGACAATGGAGAGGCGAGACACAGGAAGGGAGGAGGCAACAAGGATTGAAGGACAGCAGAAAGAGAGGAGAGAGGAAGGGAGGGAGGGAGGAAGGATTCTGACCGAAAGCCTCGTTCATCATGGGCTCCTTCTCCTCTTCCTCGCTCTCTTCATCCAACAGAGGACTGAAGGCATACCTGACAGAGAGAGAGACAATGGCTTTACTTTACGCTTACAGAGAGACAAAACTGTCAAAAAAACAGCCCCAACATCCCCCCCCACCTCTGGTTATTGGCTGACGGTCGCCATAGGAACATGATGACCAATAGGATGATGGAGAACAAGAAGCGCCAGAACGCGTCATCTATCCAGTGCTCCTTCCAGCCCTACAGACACACAGAGAGACGCTTTGAATGAACACAAAAGCATCAGAAACGTTTACTCGAAGAAAAAACACTGAAGATAAAATACAGTGACACGTTGGACTGAGTATTGACCCCGAAATATCCTAACAGGGTGTGACAAAAACAACGTTATAAAATAACCTGTCACAGAGAATATGAAGGTAATATAATAATAATATGTTTGGAAAGAGATGTAAATCCACTCTTATCTTTTTATTTGTATCAGCAAAATTTTAAAACGTTCACACTGAACATATCTGCAAAACGTTCACTGACTCTCCAACAACACCCGCTCATGTCATTCATGTTTTCATGGTTATCTTTAGGCAACTCAAAGTACATCTCAAGAGCTTTCTGAGACTAGAAAAAGAATCTGCCGCTGAGCTTAAACCAGGCAGCAGTTTCGTTTCCTGAGGGTTGAAATGTGTTCAGGTCAGGATTTCATGTAGCCAATGAATCTTTCAAACAAAATGAAAGAAGAAATGAGTCAATAAAACACAAAGAAATAAAGAATAAAGAAAGTTCACAGTTTATACAAAAATCCAAAATCTCAGGTACTTACAGGCCAACATTTCGACATATTGAAGGTCTTTGTGCTCCAAATGATGAAGATGACCGTCGCTGGAAACCACACAAACACACACGAGCGTTAAAGACGGGAAACGGGTTTCAGCAGATATTAAACACAAACAGGGTTTTTCATACCTATGACGGCGAAGATGAGTGTGTTGGTGAAGTGTCTGTAGAGAGAGAGCTTCACCACGTTCCTCCTCAGCCTCAGCAGCTTCATCGTCTGAGCCAGACTCACAAAGATGTGACCAAACAGTCAAGGAACATCACCGGCAAGTAAAAGAAACGCTACCAGCTGGAAAAACTGCTTTTGCTTTAGTGTTTCTGACAGACTTGTGATGACCCCGGTGGTTGGTAATGTTTGCATATGCACAAAAGATGAGACCAAAGTTTCTTTGAACTGCAAATTGCTCTACTTATTATATAAATCTGCAGAAATGTCTAAATTATTAATATAAACACTTTAAAATACAGCAAAGCCTATATTAAACTTTGGTTAATCACATGATATTAGCATTGAGAGCGTAGGGTCTTTGTTGGACACCGACTATACGCACAGACGAACAAAGAAGAAGCTGAAAAAAGTGAGAGAGAGAAGAAAACCTACAGTGTTACTAAAAAGGGGGAGATGCAGGAGCGGATATCCACCAGCAGAGGGTAGAGTCGAGCACAGCCAGAGGAATAGCAGCCAGGAGAACTACATCGTCTTCAGCCTAGAGAGACAGAAACGAGCGACAGAGGAAGGGCAAAGAGTAAGGGAGAGTTCAGACAGCAGGGCGTGGAAGGACAGATGGTAAAGGATCGTACGACGGAGAGGACGAGGAGGAAGGTGAAGGAGTGCTGGGATGCAAACAGAGGGAGGAACAGGGAAAGACACAGCGTAACACGCTCCATTAGTCAGTCCATTAGTGTTTTCTCGCCCTCTGGTGTCAGCAGCTTTCAGTTAGTCACTGATAGGTACAAGAACTGATGCATTGCATTGTGGGAAGAGGTGGACGTGGGGTTGCCCCAAACTATCAGGCATTTTAAAACCACTTCATACTAAAGAAAATGTTTTATACTTCACAACTCTTACTTGTGGGACAACTTGTGTTTTGTCCTTTTATTAACATAATATAATAATGATTAATCAGTCATCTCCACCCTCAGAAGCTCAGAAACCGCTCTATTGTGTTTCGAGCTCTTTTACAGAGGAGCAATAGAAAACATCCTGACTGGAAACGTCACTAACTGGGACAGGATGTCCCAGGACAGGAGGGCTCTCTCTCACTGGTCCCCATCTACCGAGCATCAGCTTCTCCCCTCAGCTCATCCTCCGCACGCCAACATAAACAATGATTATTTCTACATGTTGCACACACATCTCGTTGTACCACGCTGTGTTGAAGAGTGTGATGTGTGTGTGTGAGTGTGTGTGCCCATGTTAAAGGATATCCACCAAACAACACAGGAGTCAATGAAGGCCAGCACTGTTGCACACAATATTCTACTTGTGTTCTCGCTTTGATCCTAGAGAGAGAAACAGGTCAGACACACACACACACACACACACACAAACAAACACAATGTGTGTGTGTGTGTGTGTGTGTGACTTACAGTGTTGACTCGTAGGATCCCCTCGATGGTGGAGAAGATCAAGTAGAGCAAACCGACGCCAACGACTCTGTGGAGCAACGCACCGAGTCTGGGCCTGGAGGACGACGGGAGACGTCAGCTGACACGGTTATATTCCTTTACATAACTTTTGTATAATATATATATAGAAATGTCTTTGTCTAAAGGATGAACTGGAAATGATCATTAGTTATAGTTATAGTATAAACTGTGAGAGTTAGAGGGGATTTAAAAAATCTTTCAGATGAATTTCTTACCAGGAAAATACAATAAAACCTTTTAATAATGTTGAAACTACAAGGAGAGCCGTGAGAAGCAGGAGACTCACTTGACGATTCCGTATCCCAGACTGGCGATGATCACCAACACCCGGGCCAGGGTCCTCTTCACCGCAGAGAGCACCTCAGCAAACACCACCGCCCCCTGGACTGCAGGAGGACACATTACAACGTTTTAATCCCACGAAAAAGATGCGCTCGGTCGGCCCAGAAAGGTCCCGCCTGTGTCTTCGCCTACCTGACAAGCCGTCGTATCTGATGCTCTGGAACTCGGCGTAGTAAACGGCCTTCTCCAGCATGCCCAGGAAGATGACTCCTCCGATCCAGAACTGGATCCGGAGCAGGTCCCTCCAGTAACACGCCGACAGAGCCAACCACAACACGGCCAGAAGCACGTACACGATGCACATCACCATGTAGAACTGGAGACGCAGTTTTAACACTGCATGACTTTCACAGTTTAAATGGTTTGGTCATTTTCTATATATATATAAAATTCTATATCTTTACTTACTATCCTTTACTCCCTAACATTTGCTAAAAACTGATGTTGAGCTGTTTTAGGAAAAGATGGAGCCTATTTTAAAAATGAAACTGTATATTTGTGAGCTGTTTGTTTTAAAATATTTATGCCCCCGAAGGGCTGAAGTGCCCCAGACAGTGTGGGGAGGTCAGACAGTATTGAGACTGGTGACAATAAGAGACATCCGCAATAACAGCAGATTTATCCTTTAGATGGCTGAATGTCTGTTTGAAGTATTTGTGTGTGTGTGTGTGTGTGTGTGTGTGTGTGTTCTCACCACCATCAGAGGCCATTCGGAGGCTGATATGTAGTCATGAGGACCGATCATGCTGATCTGCACTGCAAACACAGACAGACAGCGTCAGCGTTCAGACTGCAGACAGAAACGGCCCAAACCCGATTACTTTGCTCACGTGGAATCCGATCTTTTGGATTCTGATTTGGGAAACTTTCATACGTGTTCCTAAATCAGTGCGAGAGTCTTTTGGAGAGACGCTGACAGTTTAACCCCTTGTTGCCTCAACATCCCGAATACTTGAACTGAGCACTAAGACCTGCCGAACGTGACCACAGCAGCTAATCGTGCCACATTATTATAAAACTCTGTAGGACGTCCAGCTTTATAAATCTATTGTGTCTGAGGAACCTCCTGTTATATTTAGACACTTTCCCTGCTGCATTATCAGCGTTTCTGGAAGGCTGATAATGCAGCAGTGAACGTGGTGACAGAGGAAATGATAAACAGTTAAACAGGCGGTACAGTACACTGCGCTGACGGTAATGTGTGTGTGTGTGTGTGTGTGTGTGTGTGACTGACGCTGTAGGCTCCACGGGGCGGGGGGCGTAGCGGGGACGGTGGCCCGGGACTTGTCTCTGATCTCCCGGATGTTCAGGATGAACATGTAGGGTCCGTCCTCCCAGCTCTCAGCCACCGCATCGAAGAGCGGAGGAGCAGCAACCTGAGCAATGAGACGGGAGAGTTTCAGCACACACACACGCTACAAAAAACTGTTTATCATAAAGGCATCGCAGCCGGCAACCTCCCGGTCACAAGCTTCTCTTTCAGCCTGCCGTAATAAACAGGTTCAGCCGATCAGGCCGACCGACCTCTTTAGGAGAAGCTTTTCCTGTTTGAGCCGCGGCGCCGACCTCCTCCCCCGCTGCAGCAGCCTGAGAGACAGACGGCGACAGAATCAGAGCACCGAGTCAAACATTTGGTAGTTTAACACAACGTAAATCAACACAGTGGATTCCTGTTAAAAAGAGGACTGTGAGAGACCCCTGAACTCTGCACGTTCTGCTGCAGGACAGGAACAATAAGAGCAGCACTATCTCATCCTAGTTCTTCTATCGTATCGTACTGCTTATATATCTTTGTTGCCACTTTCTTTTTCCCGCTCTGCTCTCTACTCCGCAGAAAGAGCTGGTATATCTGTTAAATGAACGTCCGCCTGGAGCTTCTCGTGTTGGTTCATTTGAACAGCAGCTGCAGGCTTCATGGGAGGTTCCCACACACTGACTTCCCACTGTAAAGTCCTACTTCCTGTTCACATGTATTTGCTCCATCATGCTCTCCATGTTACACTGAGTGTGTCCTGAGTTGGACGCGCACACCTTTGGTTTCGGGGGGTCCGTGTCTCTCCTCCTCCTGCCTGAAGACTTCTCCGTGCTTGGCTGAAAAACAAACAACAGACTTCATATTCTCCACATAGTAATATTAAATAAAATCATTCAAACTACAGCTGCAATGTGTTGGTTTTGTTAAAGGGTCCTATTTCCTACGATCTAATGTTAAAGGCATAGTTTAGATTTTTTGAAGTGAGGTTGTATAAGTAGACGGCGGTCGGTGCCCCCAGTTTGTAGAAGCTGACAGCCGTCCCTGCACGGACGCTCAGCGATGTCCTGCAGTGGACGGGTCAGCAGCAAAACAGGTTTTACCCACCTAAGAAAATCAATCAGTTTAAGTGTACACTATATTTAGAACATTTTAACCTCTTTACCTCGCCATCAGACAGCCCTTTCTGACCTTTCTGACCTTTCTGACGGGGAACTGAAGCAGTTTTATCCACCTGTGCTCTTGTCAAAGCCACCAGACTCCTTTGACAAAAACAGTGATTTTACCTCGCAGACCCCAGGAGTTGCTGGTTGTCCGCTGCCTCGATCGGTTAGTTTGTTCGTGTTATTGTGTGACTTTGGTGTTTTAACATGTTAGTTTGGATCAGAAATAGCTTGTTAACGACATGTAACGAGGCAGCGGGAGACCAGCGACTCCCGTGTTCTGTGAGGTAAAATCACTGTTTTTGTCAAAGGAGTCTGGTGGCTTTGACGAGAGCGATACAACGGCCTCAGTTCCCCCGTCAGAAAGGGCTGTCTGACAGCAAAGTAAAGTGGTGAAATTATTCTAAATATAGCGTACGCTTAAACTGATATTGATATTTTTAGGTAGTTAAAACCCGTTTTCCCTGAGCGTCCGTGCAGCTTCTCCAAACTGGGGACGCCGACCGTCATCTACTGTAAGTGATACACTGACTAAAGACACGTACCTCATACAGCCACAGTTAGAAAACTCCAAACTATCCCTTTAAATGCAATTACTTAAGCTCCGAGTATGGAGTAGAGTAAGAGACAAGAAATGTGGGACGTAATATATATTTATTTCAATAATTACACTGTGGTTCTTTTGTTATAAATACAGCACACACAGATCCTTCAATGTTCAAAGGAAACAAGAGAAATTTTTAACTGAAACCGGACAAACCAGTAAGTGTGTAAAAAAAAGGCCAGAACGTCTCTCACCTGCACTTCTTTCAGTCGTGTTGGCACATCGAAGGCATTCAGGCCGAACTGCATGATCAAACAAACACACCTTCTTTGAAATATAATCACATGTGCTCACTTTCCTACTGATTGACTGTGTCTATGTAGACTCTGTGTGTGTGTGTGTGTGTGTGTGTGTGTGTGTGTGTGTGTGTGCATCACCGTGTTGGGGTTCATGTGCGGTTGGCAGGTGACGGCAGGATATTGGTGAAAAACATAATATCCACTTCCTCCTCCTGGTCTGACGTTGGTCGACCTGAAGTAATTCTCTCTCTCTCCCGCCTGACGCGTTTCAACAAACAGGACAAACCAGCCATTAGTTTTATTATCAATAAATCTGCAGACTTTCTGGACTCATCAGTTAATCATCTGGTCTATAAAATGTCAGAAAATGGAAAAAATGTCCATCAGAGTTTCCTAAAAACCCAAGACGATGCCTTCAAATACCCAAAGATATTCAGTTTACCAGCACAAAATACATATAAAAGCTACAAATCCTCACAACAGAGACGCTGAAGAGATTTTTTTCCATCTTTGCTTGAAAAATTACTTTAAAGATTAACAGATTAGTAAAACTGAGAAAGTTAATTACTTAAAAGATGAGAAAGAGATGTTTTAAGAGCTAACAGAGCGGCTTCCTGGCACAATCTACTTAAACCAGAGCTACAAATGTGGCGTTGGGGCTCTGAGGCCTCACGGCGAGGACGGAGGAAACCGTGTCTCACCTCCTGCCTGAAGACTTCGTTGTAGCAGTGCGAGTTCCTCAGATACCAGGACACGTTCAGCAGGACGGGGGGCGACGCGCCACAGGTCTCTGACACCACTGACCACACACACACACACACACACACAAATAAAATAAAAAACACACACACAAAAAACATGTTATAGGAGCAGAAGAATTTATCTTCTCATTTGACTCTTGATAAAGCCCAAAAAGTCAGACTGAATGCCAGAAGAAGAGAAGGGGGAGCTCACGTTTGAGATGGATGAAGCTGCCGTTGAACAGAGTTTTGGTGAAGTAGAATAAATTCTCCTTCTTCAGAGTTTCCTGCAACAAACAAACACAAAACGACCGATCAGACTTTCAGCGATTAAAAAGCTTCATGACGCCCAATACAGAAATCAGGTTTATTTTACTTTTTCTAATCTTGTCTTTGTGAACAAGCAGTTTAAGAAGATAAATCTCAGAGATGTGAGCAGATTTACATTTTGGCTTTTGAAGGTTATTTAAGGTTTAAGCCAACTTCCTGTTCAGGAGTAAGAAAGAGGAACTTCATCCTCCCGATGAAAGAAATGAGCTAATTCTCTAATTCGGCCTCCAATATTCTGTAAATTCTCTCTTTGGAAAATGGCCGTCATGGTTTGGTGTCAATGAAAATATAAACTTGTGATCAAATAATTAATGGTTTTAAATTGCTGAATAAGTAACGGTTGAATGCATTAATGAGTTTAATGGATCAATATGAATACTGTTAATTGTTAATATTTTAAGAGATAAACATGCTTCACATTAGCCAAAATCTGGAGGCAGACAGCCAATAATATTGATTTATAATCATATAATGTAATATTTATTAATATTGATTGATGATTTCAGCTTATTAAGCATTTATCAATATCAGCACAAAAATGCAAAAAGATAAACACGAAGGATGAAGTAATATATCACAGCACATATACGACTCCAACGTATCGGACTCATGTAACGCCGCAACAAATGTTTGATTTTCTTTATTGATTAATATGCAGAAAAGCAACAAATCCTCAGGACTGAGCAATGGAACCAAAACATTCATCATCAAAACACTTTCAATCAATCGACTGATCGATTCAAATCTATTATGGTGATCATCATTCTTATTGTCCACTGTTTTTATTATTATTATATTAATAAGTGTTACTATTATTAACATTAACTATTGTTATTACTACAGTTAGATATTATTTTGATTATCATTATTGTTGTTATTGTTGTGACTGTTTTATCAACTGTATGAATATTATTATTTTGAGTGTCCACTTGATCATAATGATCTTTATTGTTGTTACTGTTATTGATTAGATGACATGATCGCCCTCTAGTGGCCGCTGAGTCCGTGCAGGAACACGCAGCTCGAGCAGGTTATTGATTATATCAGCAGATATCGGCTGATATCCCGACACATCGATCACTGTTTCTGTCCCGCTGTGATTGGCTAACTCAGCTGACGTTGTTTCCACGTCTCCGACATGAAACCAGTTATCGATTATATGTGCTACAGAGGATCTTTGGTAATATCCGGTTAGTTCACCGCGTCGGAGAAGTTAGAAACCAGGTTGTCACAAAAACTCACACTGTCCACGTTCAGGATCCATTTCCCCGGTTCGGACACGGCACCCACGGGCCCGCCGGACCCCGTCAGCAGCAGCAGCAGCAGCGCCGAGGACCAGAGTCCCGGCCCGGCCCGACCCGGACCCGCGGAGCTCGCCATGAGAGTCAGGAGGAGGAAGAAACCAGGAGCAGCGAGCGACGAAACCCGCGACGACAGCTCACAACAAGCTGCACACACTTCCGGGTTCCGGGCAAGCTTCCGGGTGACGTCACCTGGGGAGGCGAGCCGCGTTCAGGGGTCGTGGGAAATATAAAGACAGCGCGTACAGATCCGGAGTATTCCTCGTGAAGATGTGGGATTGAAGTCTAACTACGACCGCCAGAGAACAGTCACCGCGATCACTTCGTCTGTGTTTATTCATAACTCGTTTCTTGGCACGTGTAGTTCCTCCCTGTGGCCACAAGGGGGCGGTGAACACTCATGGACCCAGCAACACGGTCAACTTCACCAGCGTCGAGGCAGACAGGACAGCAGAAAACTTTATTTCAGAACAATCAGTCATGCAATTATCAGTTCTTTATTTATTCTGTAATTATTTACGCTTATTGATATTAATAATGATTGTACCAATAAAAAATACTTTAACCGTGACCACAAGAGTGCACTCACGTGTCTGAATACACTCCTGTCAACCATCAATAATAAAGAAGAAAAATTAAGAAAAAAATACATTATTTTCCTTCCACTTTATTTATTTAATATTGAAACTGCGTGCAAACCCTTTTTCCTTTTATATAAATCAGAAAATAAACAGGTGATTAATAATAACAATAATAACCACATCTGCATATTGACTTGTTGTCTCTAACTGTGGCCACTACAGAGTATCAAACATGATTATTTCATGATAATTCCTGTTTGTTTTTTCTGTTAATTGTTATTATTATCACAACCGGAAACCTTGTGGTGTTGGCAGGTCTGTGTGTAGTTCCTCGCTGTGACCACTGGAGGGCGTGAACAACCATTGACAGCTCAGTTTATATAAATATAAATAATACCTATAAACGTGTAGTGATGTGTTCAGAGCACTGCAACACTTTTTATAATATCTTGTGTTTCAGGAGAGGCAACTGGAGAAACCAGCCAGACAAGCTTGATTAGAGTATTCAGAGTTGAGGTTGAGCTTTCCCGCTGACCCCTGAAGGCACCATAAACTGTTGTCTATTGTCCTTTTCAGCAAAGAAACATAGAGGACATTAGGACCCAGAGGCCGGGATACCCTGGGCCCTGAGTGTGTGTGAGTGTGTGTGTGAGTGTGAGTGTGTGTGAGTGAGTGTGTGTGAGTGTGTGTGTGAGTGTGTGAGTGTGTGTGAGTATGTGTGTGTGTGTGTGTGTGTGTGTGTTGGGCGGGGTTGATGATGCATTGAAAAACAACTTGGATCTTTCTGTTCAACTGGTTTTCTGGACTCTGTAAGTGGGAGTGCTCTCTCTCCCCCCTCTCTCTCCCCCCTCTCTCTCCTTCACTGACTTCACCTCTCTCGCCCGCTCCCTCAGTCTCTCCTCTCTGTCCTCAGCAGCAGCAGAACTCTCTGTAAGTTTTACAAAACCTGCTATAGTTCATGTTTGTCTACGTGTTTGTAGTGTTAATGAGGCGTGTGGTGTGTTTACTGACCTGTTTAAAGTTTAAAGAAGTGTGTGTTTAGTGTTTCTGGACAGTGTGTGTGTGTGTGTGTGTGAAACCTGACACGGTATATATTATAGGAAGGTAAAGGGTTTGTATATCAGCAGTGGTGGAAAAATACAAAAGCTGGATCACATAATCCAGTCCTGCATTCAAAGTTTGACTTGACTTAAAGCTGGAAGGAGTTTAAGTTTAAGTCTGAGTCAGTTAAAGAGCTCAGAGCAGCCGATGAATTATTGACATATTAAGTGTAAAGTGAGTCAGAGTTCTTCATCACACTGTCAGACGGGAGTGGAGGAAGTGTTTATTTTACTATTATTATACTTTATTGAAGTCCAAGTAGCAATACTGTGCTGTAAACATACAGTCCTGTATTCAAATGTTACTGATGTACAAAAGTATTAGAAGCTAAATGTACTGAAGTTTTCAAAGTAAAAGTATTCATTATGCAGAATGGAATATATATTATATTACTGGACCAGCATGTAATGTTGCAGCTGACTTTAAATACTTTAAATCCTCTCTGAAATGTGATAAAGTAGATATAAATATATAAAGTAGCATAAAATGTATACTTAAAGTACTGACTGAATGTACGTGGTTAGTTCCCACCTGTAAAGGAGGCGTGAGGAGGAATATTTGGGTTTTTGTTTTAATGAACTTCTTTGTTAACTTGTAAATTTGTCAGCAGGACGGTCAACATACAGTTTTAAGGTCAGACTGTGGTAATATAATATACATCTTATCACTATCATTATTTGATATACTCTGTTTTTCATCTATATTATTTCAAGTATTTATTTTTCTCTGTAACACCAGAGCCCAAAAGAAAGTCTCGAGATTATCTATTTAGTTTGACAAACAGCACCAACAAAGCAACTTTCTCTGTGACACCATCAATCAATCAGAACGTCGTTAATTAATGTTTCAGGCTTCAGGGTTTTGTAGGAAAACGTGGACTTTTTTTATAGATGGAACTGTTTCTGTTTGTTCAGAAATGTGTCTAATTGTTGTTTCCACTCTGACACTTCCTGTATCAGACAGACGGCAAAATGTTTCTGGCCAAAGGCATCATCGGAGGCATCCTGAACATCGTGAGGTGAGCGTCCTCTGCTGGAGGCTAACACTTTCCCTCTGCTCCCAGCCACTGTGCTAAGCTACGCTAATCGTCTTTCTAGCCCACACTGATCTCCTCACAGCTGCTCTCTGACTCGTGTTGCTTTTTTCCTCCAACAGCAATGTCGACCCCTCTCAGTTCATGCCTTCAGACCCTGTAAGTACCAGGAGCAAAATGCCTATTATCTGCTTTGGATTCAACAGGATGTTTCACTCCTGTTCTGCATTTATTATGTGGTGCAAACAAGAATAAATACTTGACAGAGTTGCTCTAACTTTCCCTTATTATGTGACTTCTCTGATGGCCATTTCAGCCAACTTCCTAAAATATACAAATAGGGATGATAGATCCCTATTTAAAGATACTGAGGCTCTTCTCCTGACATTTTCTTTCACATTTTGATCATTTTAGAGCAAACAGACAGACTTCAGACCCTTTTCTAGGGTCCCAGAATCAGTCAGTCCTGTGAAACGAGGTTTAACTCAACCTCCTCACTGCGATCGAGTCGACTCTCAGATTTCTCCCAGTGGAAGATTTCATAAGCAAACAAACACTGAACGTCTAAATGCAGTTAGCCATGAGGGATGTGTGAGTGTGACCTAACAGAAGCTCTTTGTGTGTGTGTGTGTGTGTGTGTGTGTGTGTGTGTGTGTGTGTGTGTGCAGCCTCCCCCCCGCAGACCTCTGAACTTCTCCCAGGCTCACGAGAGCGATGAGGAGCAACAGTTTCGCAGAGTTTTCAAGCAGCTGGCAGGAGATGTGAGTCCACGATTGTTCCTGTTTAATCCTGCATGTTCTGCTATGGTTCTACTGTGTGTTTGATTTACTGGTTCCATCCCAGTAAATCTGTGGTTCCCACCCAGTCTGAGGGTCACATGACTTCAGGCCTCACAACAAACAGACAGACAGACTTTGGTCTCTTCTATAATTACTGTATAAGGAGTTGTTTACATCCGTCTCTGCTCCAAACCTTCACTGACTTCAAATAGTTGAATTTAATCAATATAGATCATGTATATGAGTTTAGATCCTCATAACACACTCTCTTAAAATCATAGATAAACTCCTGCACACTCTTCAATAGATTATAATCCAGAGATTATGATCTGTTCACCTGCAGCAGTTGAAGCAAATGAGGAATCACTTTTCTGGTTTAATTCGAACGAGACTTCAAATTATGCAGAATTCGAGCAAAATGTGAAAAATGAAACATAATTTTCTGTAGCAGAAAAGTTTTTTAATGCTTTTCTATCCCGTCGATCATCTCACGGCCCTCCACCAGTGGCCTATTGTTAGCTTGTGAAACTTTAACAAACACTTCTGCAGATGTGTTTCCTTTAAATAGTTTGCAGATTAGTTTCCCCTTCATATTGTATCTGTGGTTTTTTTAACCCCATCTGCTTTGACACTCACAGCTGATACGTGAAGTTGTACATTCTCTTGCTGTATGTTGCAAATCTAACTTTGCAGAACACACATGTGGTTCTAAACATCTCAAACTCTCTCTGCTGTCAGTAAAATGTAGAATTTTCTTCCTGTGATGTGTTTGCATACTTTACATTCTCATGTTGTGACTTTCTGCACCTCAGTCTCTCTTTAATCTGAGGGATGATTTACATGTGGACGCACCCTGTTCCACCCTGCACTGCTTCGTTACTCTGATTATAAACCAGCTGAAATGTTCAGAGGGGATTCCTCAGTTTGTATTTGATGTTTTTAAAGATCCATCCGTCAGTCGCTCTTTTTGCTCGCCGCACCTGTCTGCCGGCTGTCGGCTGCATTCCAGACTCCAGACTCCGCCCGCCTCTGTTGTCTCGGTTTGTCTGGTTCGTCATCACGCCAGGCCGGTTCTGTAGCTTCTACCGGTCCCGTTAACACCTGTTCTCAAATATTCAACACCTTTAACACCTTTAAGCAGCCTGACAAACTCCTCTTCAGTCACGATTCTCTATTCTGTGTTCACTGAAATCATTTCAAACTTTACATTAGAATAATTAAAGTGAACCTATTCATTTTTCTCCCTTCTTGTTAAGTGTATTTGCAGCTGGCAGTGAATGAAATGGTGCATCGGTTAAAGCTCTGCTCTGGGATCAGTTAGTGGTTCAGTACGGCTGATGGTGACATCCAGGTGTTGTCCTGGACATTTTTCTCTGTCAGATCGCTGCATCAGCATGAAACAGGAAAAAAAACCTCAAAGCAAAGATGTGTCCCTGTGTGATCGGTTACTCGTGTTTTTAAGTCTGACCACTTCAGAGAGCTTCTCCTCAGTTTTTAGGGGGGGATAGGTGGAAAAGGAGGAGAAAATATGTGTTTTCGTGTCAAATTGTCTGAGAATGTTTCCAGAAACTGACAGAGAGAGTTCGAAAGGAAAAGCTGAACAGACATCAGTCAGACATCTTCTGATCACTGCCTTGGAATGACAATTTAACCAGTAATGGGATTTCCAGGTCAAATTAAATCGGAGGGAGAAGAGAAACTTCCAGAGTGGAGGTTTTTCTTTGTTGTATTGTAAAGAAAATGTACAAATGCAGACAAATTTTCTAAGATTTGCCGGCTTCAATGCTGGTTTCAATCCTGATCTACTAGTGTTATCTTTAATCATCACTTATTGGATATTAAAATCAGTGAATGGCAGTGAGTCCCTTTAATTTCTTCTGTGACAAACGTGGAAACCTCAGAGTCGGCTGGTCAGGGTGTGTTAGACGGAGAGCAAACTCTTTCTCTGCATTCCTGCCATTGTCTGGCAGGGAGGCTCTCGTGCCTCAGGGGCGTTGTACTGTGTGTGTGTGTTGTGTGTGTGGTGTGTGTGTTGTGTGTGTGGTGTAAGTGTGTGTGTGTGTGTGTGAGTGTGTGTGTGTGGTGTGTGTGTTGTGGGAGGTTTTCTCTGACTCATCAGAGGGGTGTATGCACAAGTTAGACCAGAACTCGGCCTGGGTGGATTTCTCTAAATCAACAGGAGTAATGAGGGTGATGATGATGAGGATGAAGATGGTTGTAGTAAAGTAAAGAGCCAGGCGGCCGGTAGAGGTGGAGTCTGTCTTGGCTTTTCTGGTCTTATCTGGAAACTTCCTGTTACTTTTTAAAGGTGCAAACCTTGTTTTTTTTTGTTGTAATCATTGTTGAGTTTGAGACAGAAAGAAAAGCAAGAAGAAAGAAAGACGAACAAGTAAAAGTGTCTGAGGTGACAAATGATTCCACAGTCATGACGAAATCACAGTTTTTGTCCTGATCTCGTGAAAACAAGTGAACGCAGTTGAATGAATCTTTGTTCACATGTGCACAAAGTTTCACAATGAAAAAAAAACTTGTTTTAAAATTAGAAATGAGTTACGAAAGTGAAGTAAACGAAGAAACTGGACGACATGGCGCTCTGAAAGATCCCTGCGTCCAGAGACGGCGTGGCGTCGCTTCAGTGTTTTGACAACACGGAGAAAATCAGATTTTTTTTCTTTCTCAGCTGTGAGTCAGAAACTGGAAAAATGTCAAATAACATAAAAGGAAACAGATTCAGTTTGGTTTGAGTCACACTCAGATCAGCTGTGACTCACGTTGTTGGTGGTGCTTCCTCTGTGGAAAAAAACTGTCAGGACATCAACACGTGTGTGTGTGTGTGTGTGTGTGTGTGTGTGTGTGTGTGTGTGTGTGTGTGTCTGTGTGTGTGTGTGTGTGTGTGTGTGGGTGTGTGTGTGTGTGTGTTAACAGGACATGGAGGTGAGCCCACAGGAGCTGATGGACATCCTGAACAAAATCATTTCCAAACGTGAGTCCGGTTTACTGTTTTTTCTTCTCTGATCCATATATAAATATATATATATATATATATATATATATATATATATATATATATATATATGGTATTTCATGGTTTAATCAGTTCATTTGCTTTTAATCAATATGAAACCAAAAGGAGTTAGAAGTGATTGATCTGTTGTTTCAGATGGAGCCCTGAAGACTGACGGCTTCAGCATCGAGAGCTGTAGGAGCATGGTGGCTGTCATGGACGTATCCTCTCACTGCATTTACACAATACAACGCCTGTGGTTCTCTGTGTTCTACTGTGGTTCTCTGAGTTCTGCTGTAGTTCTCTGAGTTCTGCTGTAGTTCTCTGTGTTCTGCTGTAGTTCTCTGTGTTCTGCTGTAGTTCTCTGTGTGTTTTGCTGTGGTTCTCTGTGTTCTGCTGTGGTTCTCTGTGTTCTGCTGTGGTTCTCTGAGTTCTGCTGTAGTTCTCTGTGTTCTGCTGTAGTTCTCTGTGTTCTGCTGTAGTTCTCTGTGTGTTTTGCTGTGGTTCTCTGTGTGTTTTGCTGTGGTTCTCTGTGTGTTTTGCTGTGTTTCTCTGTGTGTTTTGCTGTGGTTCTCTGTGTGTTTTGCTGTGGTTCTCTGTGTGTTTTGCTGTGTTTCTCTGTGTGTTCTGCTGTGGTTCTCTGTGTGTTTGACCTTTGACCCGACGCCCTTCAGAGTGACAGCACAGGGAAACTGGGCTTCCATGAGTTTAAATACCTGTGGAACAACATCAAGAGATGGCAGGTCAGCGTTCCTCGGCCTCACTCACACATTTTAAATATTTACCATGAAACACAGAAATAAGACATTTAAAAGTCACCAAAGCAACAAGCTCACAGTCTGAGAACCTTCTGTCCAGTTGTTCTTCATCAGTTTGTCGTTTGTTGTCTCCAGGGAATTTATTTGTCCCACGATGCCGATCGATCAGGTGTGATCGGTTCTGATGAGCTGCCGAACGCCTTCAGAGCCGCCGGTGAGAAACGCTGCTCGCTGTGTGTGTGTGTGTGTGTGTGTGTGTGTGTTTAGTTTCACAATAATCGTGTTTTTTCCTTTTTGTTTTTATGTAGTTATAAAGATGTACGAACAATCAGTCATCCAGTTAATTTAACAGAATGAAAAATAATCAGAGAATTACATCAGAAGAATAAAAAATTATAAAGGAAAAAAGAAAAAGAAAGATACAGTTTGGTGACAGACTTCTTTAGATAAACATTTCTGAATAAATTCACTACTGACATGCATTTCTTTTTTGTTATGAATTTAAGAGCCTCAAAATAACTAATCTTAAAAGATGGGGTTGAATTAGGAAATGTAGCTTCATGAATATGAAATTTCCCACATAAAATAAAAAGGTTAACAATAGTGCATAAGCTGTTATCATTACGATTAAAAAAAGTGAATATATATATAATATATAACTCTCAACGTCTTTCCAAACTGTATTACAGTGTGGGGAACCATAGAACAGATGGGTCAAATGTTCATGTTCAGTCCTGCAGAAAGTACATTTATTGTCAACATCTAAAAATCTTGAAATATATATTTTAGTTGGATGTATTTTATGTGATATGTTGTGTCTGTGATTCAGAGTCTAAAGCCCGTCGTGATGTTTGTGTGCGTGCAGGTTTCCCTCTGAATGACCAGCTCTTCAAGCTGATTATCCGTCGCTATAGTGATGAGCAAGGCAACATGGACTTTGACAATTTCATTGGCTGCCTGGTGCGGCTGGACGCCATGTGCAGTGAGTCTCTCTCCTTCTTCCTCCTCACCTTCCTCTGCCTCCCTCCTCTCTGCTCTGGGCTACTTCTGAAGCCTGATGTTCATATTTACAGAATAAGGTGGCTGATTAACTGAGTTTTCACATTAAATTCCCATTAAAATGTATTATTCTCTGTTCTAAATTGTACGATAATATCACATATTTTCCAGTTGCTTGGAAATTCATGTTTTTGTTGGCACATCGCTGCATCAGATGGTATTCTTGATGTTTCATGCGTCATTATATATATATATATATATACACATTTATACAAAAATTCCTCCTGAAACATAAAGTTTGTCAGATTTTTTAAAGTTTAGCACAATTGAATGTTTAAATGAAAAGTAGATGTTCTATATGGGTTTGCAGTTAATCTCCAAAGTGTAATGTATTCATTTAGCAACAAAATATAAAAATGTTTATTATATAACATCAGGTAAATAATGGGAATTCAATCTATGGAGTGACGACTTTCCTTTTAAAACAAGCCAATATGTTTTCAGTTCAATGGCAATTATCAGTATTCACTTAATTAATAAAATCATTAATATGAGTGTGTGGCGTCATCAGCATTGGTAAATGATGCATGTGTGTGTATGTGTGTGTTCTGCAGGAGCCTTTAAGACCCTGGATAAGGACAACAACGGCACCATCGACCTGGACATCAAGGAGGTAAAACACAGTTTAGTTCACGTCACTATTTTACAGAACAATAACGGTATTATAACAAACAGAAAATGCAACATAAACCTCTGCATTGTACTTAAAATCACTGTCTCCTGTACTGATACTTTCTGATAAATAACATTTACTTGAGCCTTGACTACAAAGACCACTGTGATGTTCACTTGTCGCTTATCCTGTAGGACAAATTAACATCTGCAGGTAGGGCAGCCTGCATAAAGCCTGGGAGGCGATACCCAGGGCAGAAACAGCCCTAACTACAAGCTCACATATGAGTCTATCAATATTTTTACCAATTCAGATCTTGTGTCATCCGGATCATCACTCATCAATCTGCCCATTGATGAGTGAAAACCTCTGCTGATCGATCAGATGATATTCTGACAGACTCTGACGCTCTGTTTCTGTCTCCCAGTGGCTCCAGCTGACGATGTACTCGTGAAGCGACTCCACAAAACCCCAAAAACTTCTTCTCTTCTTTCATCTCATCACTCGCTCCCTCCCATCACGCTCATTACGGATGTGCAATAGTGCTTGAACCCCCCCCCCCCCCCCCCCCCCCCCCGTCTCCATGGTAACGGGACCAAAATGGCAGCGTAGAACCGAAGTCGAGGGAAAAATCAAACCTGGGACCAAAGTGGAGCTGCTGCACTGTCCTGCTGCTGCCACACGGCGGCGCCGCGGCACCCCCACGTTACAGACTTCTGTATTTTATGTTTTAGGGCAAATTTTAAAAGTTCTTTTTATTTGGCTGAAACTGTTTACGAAATTAACTCTGAATGTTTGAGAGAATAAAGTGGCACAACTGACATTTATGTGTGGCTTGTTTTTGTGGGATTCACTGCTCATAACTAACTCACTGCAGGGGGACTTTTTCTCTTTAGTCCAGACAACAAAAGGGAACTTCTGATGTTTTAGTTTCTGGAGTTTTGTCAGAAAAGAGCTTCCATGAAGCCGCAGCCTGTCCCAGCAGGAACAGTTTGTATGATTTAACCTTTATTAAACCAGGAAAGCCTCATTGAGATTAAAAATCTTTTTTTTTTAAGGAGTGTCCTGGTCAAGATAGGCACCATCATGGGAGAGCAACACCGTGACACAAAATCCGAATGGAACAGAAATGCGATTATGAAATCATAAATAAAAATGTCTAAAGCGGTTACGTAAAGGGCCTCTGCTCACCAGTTGGTCACATGCCGGGGTGGAACCATGATTTCTGAAACACTGAAGTCATTATTTTCAGTCCCAAAAGCAAAACACACAGTTCTTTTAATGCATTTTTTACTTGTGTAACTGTTTTAGTCAGTGCCAGGGTTTACATTACACATCCAGTGACAGTCTGTGGAGAAGATTAAGACCAGGTTGGGTCCATTTTATCCCTGAATGGGGAAATCTTGCCCGTGAAAACCACCTTCAAGTGCGTCGGCCTCCTGTGACTGGTGCATTATTTGGTTTAAGTTTACAATCTGTTCTTCTTCATGTGTTGAGGTCGTGGTTTAGGTCCACAGTTCCCTACCTGGGGGTCAGGACCGTCACACCAGGTCACCAGATAGACCATCATTCTGCTGCAGATTTCTCCTGAATCTCTGCTTTTTATCTCGGGATGTTTCCAGATCACTTTTGTCTCTAGAGGTAGGTAAAATATTTAATTTACTGGTCAGATGAGTCGACATATGAGCCAAAAAGGTTGGTAGCCACTTTGTTTTATACATATAATGATGAACAATAGCAGTGATTTTAGTATAAAGTAAAATTAATTTCATGTGAGGTCAGACCGATTGTTTTATCTTTCATTATATCTTCTGATATTTATATCAGACGTGAAAAATCTTATTTCTATAAAGGGACCAATAATGTATATTTAGTTAGTATTGGGTTTATATAGTGAGCCAATATTATTACATGCTGTTTTTCTATGTTTTCTGTCACCTGTAATACACTCTCACTGTATATAACGTCCTTTTATTATTAGGCTTAGTCGCAAAAGAAATGTATTTTCATGGTGAACAATAAAACTTTAAAGTTCTTCCATGTTCCCATGTTTGGGATGGACACGGCTGTGTGTTTGCTGCGGGGCGGCGCTGCGGGGCGGGGCGGGGCGCTGCGGGGCGCTGCGGGGCGGAGGAGAGAGGGGAAGCGAGATGCTGAGGAGGGACGACGGAGGAGGAACAACAGGTCTCTGCCGCAGACTGCGGGGGTTTTTATGCGGACAATCTGGACAGAAACTCGGAGAGAATCTACAGAGGAGCTGATGAAAGGTAAGAGGGCTGATTCTTCTGTTGACGGACACCTGAGCTGACTTTTATTCTTATTAAAGGAATAAAAACACATGAATATCTTTAAAGTAACAGCGTCAGGTCACTTCAACTCAATGCAAGTTGATGATTTGATAAAAAAAACAAAACAGTCCTGGTTACATCTTTAGTTGTGAAGTGGAAATTAAAAAGTGTTGAAATGAATGATTTAAACATTAAACTAACATTAAATAGTGTACAGTAGTTCTGTATGGACCTGTAGTCTAAAGCCTGCAGCTATTATGTGAGATTAGTTTAATTAGCAATAATTAATAAATGCCCAAGGTACAAATGACAGTCTCTATGTCTCTGTAGTTTCTCTTCTGTCAGTGTAAACAGAAAGAACAGAGTGTGTTTAGCAGCAGATGGACAGATCTGCCTTTCAGATGTGTGTGTGTGTGTGTGTGTGTGACTGACAGGGCTTTTTAAAGATCATTATCACCTGATCCATCATCAACTATCATCAATCATCTTTTGTCCTTTTTAGATTCAGGATGCTTGCAGAGTGATTCTCTCTGTGAGTTAAGAGATTAAACACACAGTGAACCTGCCTGGTAAAGAGTCTAAAGACACATGTTGAGGTTTGACTTCCTGGAGCCACCGCAGCCGGGTGGGGGGGTATCAGTCAGCTGTAGGGTGCAGAGTGGTGCACAGGCGAGCCCACAGTGTGCAGCAGGTGGCAGGAACTACTATCTGCTTATTCACCAGGCCTACAGTTCTGGGAGATGAGCTGTCAAAGACAGCTGTCACCGCATTGGTCAGATATTTAAAGGTCACCGACAAACAAGGTGAAGCTGAATCGGACTGAACTGTCCGAGGTTCAGGTCCTGCTCACCACAAGCAATCTGGCCGAGGCTTTAACTGTCTGCAGTTGCAGTTCCCTTCACGGCCATCAGATGCTTCTTCCAGTGGTACTGTGAGTTTGCTGCGCGGCCAACGAAATACTGTTCAAGTGTGATCTTATTCGAATTCTTGAATTTCTCCACTTCTGCCCAAGCTTTTTTTTTTTTTTTCTGGACCATTTTTTAAAAAACAAACAGGCAAAACGTCTGTCAGAATTTTAATAAAATCTGCAGAAGGCCAGTTCAGATGTTGTTTATACAAAGTGAGCTGATTTATGAGAGCTGGAACTGTGTAACTCAAACACACTTGGATGTTGTGTCTCCATCACTGCTTAAACAATTTGATTAATTGAAGTTCATCTGATTTCCATCTTTTAAAACTCATTCATTCAGTCAGAAAAACACCAAACACTTGCTGGCTTTGAAAGTGTAATAATTTGCCGTCATGTCATTGTACATGGGATACCTTTGGGCATCTGGTAGTCGAGATGGACATGTTTCATTGCTTTGTACATGTTATAGACTAAATGATTCATCGGTTTATAATCAACACAGTGCCTTCACTGCTGATTCCAGTTTGCACCAAAGAACATCAGGGGTCTTTCTTCTTTTCCTTCCTCCTCTTTATTCCAGCAGGTGGTAATTAGTGGTTAAGCCTAATTATGATGCTCCAGCCTGATAGCACAATGTCTGAAAAGAAAAGCGTGTGTGTGTGGGAGCTACAGTAGCGAGGGGCTCTGTTTTTACGGTATTGTGAGGACCCAACACCTGGTTGGACACTGACACTGTGGGGACGTCTGATCTGCTTAGAGAGGAGAGAGTAATTATAAGAGAGAGGACAGATCATCTTATGTACTGTATAGGTTTTGTAGTTTTGTGTTGTTTGTCGCTTTAGTGTTGCTGCAGATTGGTTAATGCAGTCATTAATTTGTCCTGGAAAATTAACAGACCTACATGGCCAGCAAAATGATGAATATTAATTAACAACAGAAATACGAATGGGTCGTCATACACACTCAGTATCTGACTGATTAATTCAAACCCAAACAAAAAATAAATAAATCAAGGTCAACTATTTTTGATATGAGAAATCTGGTTTTACTGCATTTGATCATTTAAGTCAGATTACACAATGGGAAGTTCTGGTTATTGTGCAAGTCTGAACAGCGGTTAGTAACTAATCTTGTTTTCCCAAACCAACAGAACTATATCTGCTAACAAGAGTAGTCTGGAAACAGACGTGGACAGCATTGGAGATAAGAAGAACCAGAGTAGCAGCTATTTGCCTTTTCAAACAGAAAAATACTCAGACGTCATCAGGAATGATTTATGCAGCGTCGGAGTTGAAAACTGGATGCACAAACCAATATGTGTACAAATGATGTTAAAACAGCCCACAGCAGTTATAGTAAAGCAACAATGAAAAAGCTTCAGGTGGCGTTTAATGATGCATTTAGAAAGAAGCTCCCATGTTTGTGAGTTGTAATGTTCCCACCTTTCATGCTGTGTTGAGGGATTTTATCTACAAATTTAGCGACACAACGTGAGATTTTACTGTGAACTACGATGTTTCTATCTCTATGTTGTTGTCTTCATATTGTATTTTATTAGTTTATACTGATATGGACTGAAATGAGGTTAAACTGAGTGAAGATGACGTTCAGGTTGGACTATAGAGGACAGTTTCAGGTCAGCTGTAATAAGTAATTACTGGCTACCAGCAGCCTGGTGTCAACTGGCTGGTTGTCAGGAGAACCAGCTCCTGGTCTCTCACGCTGCAGCTATGGTAAACACTCTGCTGCTTAACTGTGTTAATGTGTGTTTAAAATGTGACCCCACAAGCTTTTAAGCTCGTTTTCTTGAGGTCCCGTTGCATTACAATCTTAATAGAGAAGGTGTTCCTAACAAAACAAGCTTTGCATCTTGTGATTATTATTTTATTTATTATAGTCGTATCACCTCCATTTGAATGCAATGTATTGAATTGAAGGTTGAATATAGTTTTGTTAAATAAATTGCACAGACCACAAAGTCTGAGTTTAAAAATCTCTCTGTGGGCTTTCAAAGTTGCACTGAGATTATCAACGTATTGCACACGTTACTGTACCTGCAGTTTGGTAAATCTGCTCGAAGCCTGTTTCATTTTAACAATAAAATCCCTTTTTCGAAAATTCCCGTATCCGTAACGAATGCTGCGTTCAAGTGCAGCCTGCAGTATCATGGTGCCAGTCTCAGGGACCAGCTGGGCCGGTCTCCACAGGAACTGGTCTGCAAGCTTTCAAATGGGAAATTAAATGTGGACAGCAGCACGCCTGAACAACAGACTGTACCAATACGTTTTATTTGCCTTCTTGTTTTATTGTTTGTTTTTAATATACGTACACAGGACTATCTGGAAAGCAGTGTTGACCCAGAGTGGATTATCCTGGTGAAATAAAGTAAACTGAACTTACATCTTATGTTTTTACGTCTGTCAGCTCGTCTCACTGGTCGATTCTATTGTCCGTCATTATAAATAATCACGATGTCACTCTGCTCTCCAGGTGCCAAAACCACCTGATGCTGCAGCCTAATCTGGTCACCTGGGACTGAACACACACACGGACACACGGACACACACTCGGACAGCCAACATGGCGTCAGACCCGCCCATCATGTCAGAGCAGGAGGAGCTGCAGAGGAGAGCCAATCAGGTCACAGACGAGGTAAGTAACACATCACATCCATACAGGGTTGGACAGCGTATCGGTGTCGGAACATCTCTAATTTTCATGTGTTCAAGGAATCTTAAATGGACATAGTTTTAAGTAATCTGCAGGTGATTGGACAAACATTTAACCAATCAGAGCTGCTTGATTCATATTTAAAATACAGTACAGTCAGCCACCTAGTTTTCTGATTTGCTGGCTTCCTGTTACCAGACTTAATTGATGGTTTGTTTAATCTCTTAGACTTCCTCATTAAATAAGTAGCTTCAGATTCAGGGTGGGAGTGCACTACATGACCGGACGGCAAATCCAGCTGTCGTAATTGAGTTTTGAGGATCAGCAGGTCAGTGTGGTCATTAAGGAGCTCGGCCTGTTTCCTCAGCAAACCCTTCAAGTTACAGGGATGGGAAATGTCAAACCAAACAGGGGTTGCTTGTGGCTGTAGGCTTGACTCCTTCAGAAGACCAGAAACTGTTGCAGTTAGACCTGTTTTCAGTTCAGGAAAATGTCCAGTAAGAGGTGTTATCAAAGTCTGCTCTCAATGCGAGATGTTGTGTACAATATAGAAGACAATGGCTGCAACTAAAGAGTATTTTTATTATTTAGTAATCTGTCAAGTTTTTGAGTACTTGAGTAAGCACTTAATATACAAAATGTCAAAAAGAAAAAACATATTAGAAGTTCCCAGAGAAGAAGGTGGGCAACACAAAGAAACCCTGATGGGGATTAAAACAACATCTCGGCCCAAACTAAAGACTCAAAATAACTAAGGTGACAACAAGAGGGACAGAAACTACACAACATACACAAAATGTCCATCAACACACACGACACGTCAGTGCCACAGTGCTCTGTCTGAGGGGAGTGTCCCTTTAAGGACACCTGGCTCACCTGGTTGCCATAGAGACAACTGGTCCCCCGGTGCAACAGTCTGCAGGGAAACATCGGGCGAGGATGAGCTCATGCACTCGCTGTGGGGCGGTGCTAAACACACACACACACACACATACACACAGGCACGCACACTCACACACACAGGCACGCACACACACACACACACACACACACACACACACACACACACCTACACACACACACACACACACACACACACCTACACACACACACACAGGCACGCACACACACACACACACACACGCTCCGTGGGGTTTAAAGGCTTCTGCAGGTCAAAGCCATTTGTCACCTCATCATCCCCTCGGTGGGGAAGTCCCCAGGTACTGACATGATATTTACACAACACACACACACACACACACAAACCCACACACACACCCACCTGCACACACACACACACAGCGAGGGGCGGAAAGAGCGGGAGAGAGTTTCTGTGTGTGACTGACAGTGTAAACACAGGTCGTCATGTCTGCGTGGTGACTTTTTTAAAGGTTCAGGGCAAAACAGCATCTAAAGGTCTAATCTGTATATTTTTGACTATATATCAATATTTAAATTACATCCACATAACAAGAGTTTGAAATAAAAACCATTATAGTTGATCATAATTCACCCGTCTGGCTCTGACCCGTGTTGTGACTGAACACATCCGTTGTTTCCTCATGATTTCCTGGAAAGTTTTTAGTATTCTGGGACAAATTATGGAGAAAAACAAGATGACTGACAGGATTAGTTTGTTGTGTTTACCCTAAACAGCTTGATGATAGTTGATTTTTATAGGAATTGACTTGCTCAATTTAAACACCCATTCATCATTCTTTTATTATTCTAAACTTTATTTTCCATATAGTCTGAATTGTATATTTGCGTGTAGCCTAGTTGGCCATCTTTGCAGATTCAGATGACCTGCTGTGCTCTGACAAGAAGACTTGGGGTTATGTTATATTGCATTTAACTGAAATTCATTTACTGGATATGTTAACATTGTCTCTATTTTGTGTTTAATTAGTGCCAAATTAGACAGTTATTGTCTGGAAAATGAAGCGTTAGGCTGATGAAACGGCTTGCACTGATCCTCATTTATGTAAAACTAGTATCAATAAAACATTTATTCATGCAACCTTTTGAATGTGCCTTTATTTATCGTTATGAATTTGAATGTATACTGAAGCTGCCATTTTTTTGTGTCTTTCAGTCCCTGGAGAGCACAAGGCGGATGATGCAGCTGGTTGAGCAGGTACACACACACACACACACACACAGGCACATATGTATATACAGTATATACAGTATATACATATATATAGTCAGAGAACTAGTGAACCTTACAGTGACAGAGAGTCAGAGAGCCAGAGAGAGAACAAACCTCATCATGATGTTCATCCTCATTATCAAGTTAAGCGTCATCATCTCTAAATTAGCCGTCAGTGTTTCCACCGTTGTTTTCCACAAGTGATGACTGTAAACAAGACGACCGCCTGCATCAGCACACGTCACCAATATGTTTTCTGTCACCTGCAAGTCTCTGCACGTTGATTTGAGTAGACTTGAACTGAGACCAGCAGCTGCCTAAAAGAAGGGAAACATGGATCCGAACAGCTTGCTGTCAGTGATGTTGTGTATTCTGTATTTATGGGTTTCTTTGTGCTCCTTCCTCCAGAGTAAAGATGCTGGGATCAGAGCTTTGGTCATGCTGGATGAACAAGGAGGTAATCAGTTCTGTTTGATCTTGTTCAATAATGTTCTCAACTGTAAAACAGAAAGGTCTGTTTTCCAAGGAAGAAGGTCGGGAGTTTTGCTCCAATATTTTAGTATTGCTTTAATATTTTAGGATACCTGCCAATGGGATGAAGAGATAAAGATTACTTTCATCTCTTTGAGTTGTTCTGTGACATTTTTAAACCAGTTCAGCACGAAGACAGAAAACTTTAAAGATGCTTTGTACACATCTGGTGCGTTTCAGTAGTGGGATTAGGATTAACATGGATTGTTATTGTGCTGTAATATCCCACTTAATAGAAATAAATGTGTTTGTTCGATACATGTCGGTCTGAACGTGCCCTTGGCCAATCAGATCAGTCGGTTGAAACCAGCTGTTGCATACTGGTTACTCTACTGTCGTTCCAACACCATGAAACCCACCACCGTGAACCTCCTGTTCCTAACAGAGCAGTTGGAGCGTATTGAGGAAGGCATGGACACCGTCGACAGGGACATGAGGGAGGCCGAGAAGAATCTGACAGACATGGCCCAGTGCTGTGGTCTGTGTATCTGGCCAATCAGGAAGTAGGTCTGGTCTCCCGGGATCCACGCCTTCCCACAGCTGGTGGCCTAAGACACCCATACTGGTGCCCAGTTCCATTAAAGAGCTTAAAAATAAAGTGTTAGTTGGAGTTTTGGAGAATTTTGTCGATACCAGGTTTAAAAAAAAAGGTGTCTGTCAACAAAAACATTAAATCTCACCATCAAACCGGTTGAACTAAGACATTCAGATGATAGTTTAATGTACTGCTTTAATGCCTCCCTATATACCCTTTCGTTGCTGTTTCGTTGCTATATTCCACAATGGCCTCTCGAGGAAATGTATGGACACAGTTACACATGCAAGGAAAAACAAAACAGAAATCAGACTCTAGACAAATATAAATAAAATAAAGAAGAAATGATAAGTAGATAAATACATATACTCAATATTTACAAGATTGGTTAACTCTTATTGTCAGTGTCAATACAGTACAGTGTACACGTGTGGGACCATGGTTAAGTAAATATCTCTCTACTGATGGAACTGGGCACTGAAGCCGAGTGCAAACAGCCGGCTTGTTGGTGCGTCGCTGGGCTCAGGTAGTCGGTGCAGAGCGGCGTTATTTATGATTTCTACGTGGATTCTTTTGGTTTGCAGCTTCTCCTGTTCAGTTGCTGCTGGTTCTGTAGTTCAGCTGAGGGGCTTCTGGGGAACAGTTGTTGATTTTTTTTTTCCTTTTTGGATTTTGCTTTCCTCCTCCTCCTCCTTTGCTTACCTCTTCTTCCCTTCACCTCCCTCCTTTCTTTCTCCTGTCATCACTTTTACCTTCACCTTTACTGCCACATCCTCTTCCTCTGTTTATACTTTCATCTTCCTCTCCCCCGCCCCTCTGTCTCCCTTCTCCTTCCTCTTGTTCTTCCTTTCTTCCTCTCCTCCTGCCGCCTCCTCCATCCGTCCTCTTCCCCGCCTTCTCCTTCTCCTCCCATAGAGCAGCTGGAGCGTATAGAGGAGGGCCTGGATCAGATCAACTCTGATATGAAGGAGGCCGAGAAAAACCTGACCGACCTGGGCAAGTGCTGTGGCCTCTGCTCCTGTGATAAGTAGGTGGAGGTGTGTGTGTGTGTGTGTGTGTGTATATGGGTGTGTGTGTGTGTGTGTGTGTGTGTGGGTGTTCATTCGACTGGTTCCTCTTTATTCTGAGGTAAGTATGTGATGATTACCAGAAGATAGCAGTCAGAATTAAAACATATTTCCCAGGTACCAAAACCAGCATCCTTAACGTGATACCGATACCAACACGACTTCTTCTGATACTTTTTTTCTACTCCATTCGATACCCGTCTGGAAGCATTCAGTCGTGTGAAATGCCTCCACTCCTCCCCATCCAAATGATTTTTACCCTATCAGACACCCCAGCTGTGCAGTATCGCCCTGCTTTGGAACGTTTTGGTGGCATCTCAGCACGCTGACCTGCTGACGCCGCGTTCAACTTCCCCCACGCCACGGACTGCGTGGGTCGTAGCTGCTGCGGTTGTAGGCCAATCACACGTTGCATTAAATCAAAGAATGCAAAACCATACAGATAGTCTATTTTTTCTAGATCTGGGTAGAAAAAGGATCAAATGCAGGTATCGTTTGACTTTCTATACTACTTGGCACTGAGTTATTTTGGTCCCTAAAGGTATCGACACCCAGCCCGATACCTCCTTCATGATATGAATAGAGCTTTAGACTGAGAAACTCTGCAAACACTAGCTTTTCAGACTTGCTTGAGCTTTCTTTTGTTGCCTGCCTGCTTTGCTGCTGTAAGTCATATTCTGCTGCTGGTATCATCTTACATGTTCGTCATCTCCACTGTGTAAACGGCATACTGCTGTACTCGTACTGGAACGGCACCGTGCATGTGTTACCTACACAAACAGACTGTGGCTGGCTGCAGATTTCAGAAACAACTACGACACAACACAAACACGTACTGTAGCTGCAGCTACAGGCTGAACTCACAGCTGAAGACATTCATACGGTCTCTCTCTCTCTGTCTCAGGCTGAAGGCCTTCGAGGAGAGCGGGGCGTACAAGGCAGTTTGGGGTGGCGCGTCCGGTCAGGATGGCGTTGTGTCCAATCAGCCGCCGTCGTTTCGAGTCTCCGACGAGAACAGCATGAGCATGAGCGGGGGATACATCCGGAGGTAGAGAGAGAGTTTAATGAAGTGTGTAACTGCAGGTTGGTTGCCGTGTGTTTGCTCTTCTTTAGACCGGCGTGACATGTAATACCGCCAGTCATCAGTCACACGGGCAGCTGGCCAAACACGGGACGCCATCACTAACACTTTGTCCCGCTCTCTCTCTCTCTCAGGGTGACCGACGACGCCCGTGAGGACGAGATGGAGGAGAACCTGACCCACGTCTGCAGCATCGTGGGAAATCTGAAGAGCATGGCGCTGGACATAGGCAACGAGATGGACACACAGAACCGCCAGCTCGAGCGCATAGAGGGCAAGGTACGGCCGTCACGTGACAACGCTTAACACTGCGTGTGGTCATGGTGAAGTTTCATGAGGTATCAGCAAACATCAGCCAAATATCAACAAATACATCAAGAAAAATCACAGGAGGCCACATAAGAAAAAAAGAGTCTGAACTGACCTACTAGGGGAACATTTGTTTCAGACAGGAGTCATTAAACTAATTAATAACCCAATCAAAAGAAAAACACCGCCAGTCACGGTACGACGTCCAGACAGGAGGTAAAATGAATACCCGCATATCACCGATGCCATAAAAATAGTCTCTTTCAGAGGATTACAGGGGGGCTACAACCTTTCAGGCCCTTTGAATGGTCTCATCTTTCTTTTTGTTTGAGCTTTCAAATAACTAATCATTAAACTGATGCACACCTGATCAAACGGGTCAGCGCCGGCTTCACGACGCGGCTCAGATTGGTGCTAACGGTGTAATGACTGTGAGTCGGTTACTGTCGCCAAACGCTGTGCTTTTATTTCCAATAATAGTTTCTTTTCAATAAGGAGTTTTAAACATTTATTTACTACAAATTCCGCAGCAGCTTTAGTTTCATAGTGCTCACTGTAACGCATCCTCGTAGAGTTGCACTACCCGCTTCGGGAAGACTGTGATTGATCCGCCGCTGTAACAAAGCCCACTGTAATCTCCGTCCGCCGGGTTGTTTTTAACACTTTGTGTCCCTCTCTGTCTCTCTGCAGGCCATCCACAACGTGTCCCGCATCAACATCGCCAACCAGAAAGCCAACAACCTCATGAAGCGATAGGAGCGCTCTTTCCATTTCACTCTTTTTTAATACTTCTTCCTACCTGCAGTTATTACGCTTTTTTCACGCTGTGCCAAAGTGTCGCTGCTGTTATTCTCTGCTCACCTTTAACTATTTTTCATCATTCATGCTTCGTCGTGCTATTTTATTCCTATTTATTCTAACAATATTCTGATAGGGAGTTAGAGTTTTGCTGTAATACTGATATGACATAACCCTTTTGAAATGTGTCATAGGACCATTATAACTGTACTCGTGTGGGGGTTCCCCAGCAGGGACTGTCCGTTTGCATTTCACACTCTTGTGTTTCCCCTCACGGATTCCTCAGCGGCGAGTTACAGCACAGGAAGCTTAAACGATCCCTGTGGGGAAACTGGGTCACGGCGGCAGCACCACCACCAGCAGCAGCAGCAGAGAGCAGAATCACACCAAATATATCACATCCACAAATTATTTCACAAAAAGGTGAACATGTGGAGGGCAACACAAGCGAAGAGCGGCTCTGTGGGCCGGGCGAGGATCCTGAGCCAGAGTGGCTGCCGGAGGCCTCTTTATTGTACCGGACACATCTTTCTTTTTTTAAAGAAGGAATAACTCTGTGTGTGCAGAATAAATGTCCAAGACAGAAAAATTATTCACAACTATCAGCAATTTCCCAATGTAAACACTGTATAACCCCCCCACCCCCCCCCCAGTCTGAAATGTTGCACAGAGGATGAGACACGTGCGTGATGGCGCCCTCTGCAGGCCAAGCCGGGTACTGCCCAGAAGAAGGAAACACGCATTTGTCCCCAGAGGAGGATCTCTGGCGACACCAAGCGGACCACCGTGGAACCTGTACCCCCCCACCCGCCCCCCCTTCCCTGGCCTCTCCATCTTCTCTCTGCTCCATGTTGATATAAAATGGTGGTGAAATGAATCAGTGTTGTTTTCATCATCTTATTCCCCCATTTGACGGGAAATCTGATGCCACAGCTGTCAAAACTCACAGGAATCACAACAGGCCTGAAACAAAAAAGAAATAAAAAGAAAATCCAATTATTTTATTTTACTATAGCCAATTCCTTCCCACTGTTCCCTCGGCTGCTCTGGCCGTGCTGCCTCTCTGCAGGCCTGGAGTAACGCTGCACTTCAGGCGCTGCGCTCCGTGTTTTCTGGTGCGGGTCTTGGTAATATGTTGGTGTGATGGAGCTGATGACCTTCGTTCGCCCCGGCAGGCCTTCACGCTCGCCACCCGGCAGCCCGGACACCACCGGGACCAGGGGGCACAGCTACACAGCATGCATATTGGTGTTTGTCCTGATTAAATGCTAAAATATTACTGTTGTCAATAAAAAGAAAATATGTGCACAAAAACATGGCGTCATGGCTGCGGGTGGGGGGCAGTGGGGTAACAGCCCCCTGAGGCCTGCTCTGTTACAGGCTGAGCTGTGCACACTTCGTGATCCTGGTGAAGGGTTTTCTGCTGCTGTGCACGCGAGCGACCGTGCACGCGGTATCTGGGGCAGCTGGGGGGGGCGGCGCGCGGTGGGCTCAAAATGTGGCGCGTTCAAGGGAGGGGAAGAAAGTTCGGAGTCTGCGCAGTCCGCCTGTTCTCGTCACTCCGAAGTTTCGGGAGAACCGCGGAGGAAGGAGCGCAGGGAGACACGGCGCCATTTTCCTGGTAATTCTTCTCTCTATATTTCTGCTTTTCGCGCCGCGGTTTTTCTGCGGGAAACGCGCCGCACGCGTGTCGACCCGGCGTGGGACGGAAGCGCGTTAACTAACGCCACGATGCGGGGAGAGGCGACGGTGGCGGACACCTCGTCCTCCGCCGCCGCCGCCGCCGGTAGTCGCGGAGCTTCACGACGAGCTGATCCGTTAAACGCGCCGTTTTTCTCTGTTGTGAACGTCCGCACGGACCCGGTCCCGGAGCCCGCAGCGAGGCCCGGGGGCGCCGGGCAGCGCGGCCGGGCCCGGGCGCTCCGCGGGCGGCCGCGGGCGGCGGGCTGCCCGGCGCCCGGTGTGCGCGAGCTGCACCGGGGGAGCGGCAGGCACGAGCTCAACAAAGGCGCGAGGAGGCCGCCGCTGATTGGCTCGCGCGGGCCACGTGGGCCGAGCGGCGTCACAGCGTCGGCGGAACGAGGTTAAAGGTCAAGTTGTTACCTGCTCAGGTGTTACACAGCCGACAGGTAACAGCACCGCGGCGGCAGCATGAACTCAGTCCAGCGAGCAAATTCAGTTAAATTTAAAAAGCTTCACTGGTCATATTCTCTCCTGTGTGGAGTTTATAGTGTTTGTTCTTGTCTCACACACACACACACACACACACACACACACATATATTTATTTGTTTATTTATTGTATGTATGTGTTACATCATTATACAATAAGGGCTTTTGTAAAGAAGTTATATTTTACTTTAAAAATGTGGATTAATGACATTTTTTGGTAATTTGATAAATGCGGACATGTAATTACAGCACAACGAAGCACTGCACATCATTGGTTGCATTTTTCACCGAGGCATTTTTTAATTTGAAATCCGTCCAGAAGGGAGCAGTGTAGGGTCGCAGGCTGAAGGAAAACAAGACGTTCTTGGTGTACTGCGTTAAAACAACAACAACTCCAGGCCAGTTTTTTGGTTGTTGTAGATTTTGTACCACAGCCATGGCGTTATTTTCGGCTCCAGTGAGCTGCTGTAGTGTTATAAATGAGATATAAAAGAGATGTTGAGGCTTTCGGGACGTCGATGCACAGGATAAGAGATGTGACTCAGCTGAAAAGATATCGAGCAGCAGATCTGTATCTCTGTATCTAAGTCATCAGTAGTTATAGTACTGGATTCATTTGGTCTACCAAGGTCAGAGAGGAATTTTTGAGTACACCATTAAATCATCAGCTGCAGGTATAAGAAAAGCGTGGTTTATCGAGTGCACTTGCTACCTGCTTTTACCATAATTTTGTTATCAGTACGTTGTGCGATTTCGGCTGTGAAACATGCATTTATTAATCTTGGCAAGAAAAAACGTCTGTCTCACAATTTTGTACTTGGAAACTGTTTTATGCTGCCACCAAGTGTCCGACAGGAGGATCCACACGGCAGAAACCACCAGTTTTTTATTTCTTAAATATTTATATTACATTTCCATAATAGTATATTATAATAAACCTGTTGCTCAGTAATAATAACGGTGTCAAACCCATGATGCCGGTCCGTCTTTGTATTTGTGAGTACAATGTTTGGTATATTGTGTGTTTTAAGAATCAGAGCTCTTCATTTTGTCGAGTTAATCTTTTCCTCTACTGTCTCTCTCTCCTTAATCTCTCTCTCTCCTCTTCTGCAGGCCCTGTGCAGTCAGACAGGTGTCTTCAGTCCAGACTGGCAGGTGGATCAGGACCAGACAGTCCTGGAGGGCGGTGCCAAACCGAGGAGCTGTAGTGGGCCGTCAGAAGAGGAGGAGGAGGCGGCGGAGGAGGAGGTGGAGCCATGTCGGCCTCCTGGCGTGATGAGGACGAAGAGTTCAGGGTGGGAGGAGTAAAAGGAGGTTTGAGAGCTAAACCGAGGTTTTCCTTCACTGAGGTCAAACTGCTGCTGGAGGCGGTGAAGAGGAACAGATACATCATCCTCAGTGAGTGTGTGATGTTTGTTTGGATCTTCACTGTATACTTTACTGAAAAGTTATGAAGCTTAAAATCATCCATCTCGGAGAAAAAAGGAGATAATTATTGTTTTATTGCTCAGCACTGGGAGCAGATTCAGCTACGAACGTGGAGACACAGATTCGACTCTGATATTAGTTGTGAAGTGGAAGGAGCTGCTGTGTTTCTCCCGTTCTGTATTCTTATTTCACTTGTCTCTTTAAACAATATACTCAGTGTTGCTTAACACAGAAACATGGAAGCCTCTCGGATAATGTACGGATCCTATAAGTGTATGTTCTGACCACCAGTTTCAGGTACTTTGTTTCTGGAAAATCATGGTTTGTCCCTCATTTGGCCTGAAGGACTGGTGGAAATACTGTGTCAGACGGGTCAGAGGCGAAGATTGGAGCGGTAGCAAATTCAAAAGGCTTTGTTGTTGTAAACTAAACGTGGCGTCATAGCTGGTCGAATTTGACCAAAATTGACCCAGCTTGCCAAAATGCACCTTTTGGAGTCATAGTTAAGTTTTTATTTACACGGTCTTGAACCTATGACTCAAAGAATCAGATATATTCCATTGTAATTGTTCATCTTTCGTACTCACGGTTCAGCCGACAGTCTCACGCTGATCCAAGCCGTAGAAGTGCTCCAACAAAGTGACATCGTCTGTGGGGAAAAATGCCTCATCTCACTACAAAACATGATAGATTTGCACAGTGTACCAGTGTGAATTATCTCCTCATTGTTCCCCAACATACAAACACAAAAGTCTGGACAATTTAAAGGTGCTATAGGCTAAAGTGGCTCTAAATATTACAGTACCCATTAACCTCAGCCACCGTTGATATTTTAAGATCTGTGATTTGGCGATTTTCAGACAGATGCTTCTTAGGAGTCAAAGTTGACTTTTTAGGCTTGTTGTAACGTTAGGTATTTTGTGAACTCACAATTCAAGTAAGAGCGTTTTATTCCCATCTAAACTTTGGAAGTGCTTCAATTGTCAGTCACTTAACATTGTCTGTGCCGGAAATGAATTAAATTTTTCCACAAACATTTCTATATTATTTTAGGTAGGCCCATGCAGGAACAAAATGATTCCCAGTTAAGGCCAGTTTTATTTCCCTCCGTGACCAAGTCTAGTCTTGCAGGAAAGTTTGAAAAAGCAAACCATTTTTCCCAAAGCACCATCATGTCAACACAGGACAGGAAGCTGTGGTTCTTGAAGGAGTATTTTCACCCGACTTTGTATCTCCATAATGTGGGAAGCATATGCAAATGAACTATGTTGAACCTGCCTCCATGTTGCCTGCACCCAGAGCTCCCTGCTCACTTGCCAGCAGCTTTTGCCCTCTCTGTATGCACAAAGTGCATTTACAAAATGTACATAATCTGTAGTTTGAGCAACAGCCGTAGAGCCAGCAAGGCAAGTTTGGGTTTCCGTGCAGATGATGTAGTGTGCACTCGACGACACTGCATGTGAGGGTTTTCACCAGCAGAGGGAGAACGTGGGCCAGACGTGGACTGACAATACCACCATTGTTGAGATTTGTTGAATATGGCCAGGACCGATGTCTCTCACGCCAGCCGAGTCTCACGTCGCGTTTCTCTCCCTGTAGGGAAGTTTAACCAAGGTGTGTCGGCTGAAACCAAGAAACAGACCTGGGCTGAAATCACAAATCAGATCAACAGTCTGGGAGAGAATCACAGAGAGGTTTGTTATCCTGATCACTATTTTTGTAATCATGTTATTAATAATGGTTGTGTGTTTTTTTTTGTTATCTGTTTGTTTGTTTGACTATGTAAAGTTGAGATATACTCTGACATCATTTTGTTTTAGTTATAGATGGAAAATCTACATTTAACACATTTCTCAATCATAGTAATTTAAAATATGAACCTTTTTGTATAAATTACGCCAGTGGTTCCCAAACACTTCAATTGCAACCTGTTGAAACAAAGATTGGCCTGCTTGAACCCCCTCGCACAACTTGCATTTGTCAGCAGGTTGTGACCTAATCCTTCCTACTCAGATTGTTTATTAAAATAATTTATAGAATAAAAAATTGTAAAGAATTACTTCAGAGAGAAATTAGAAATAATAATGTTTCAAGATAAAATGTTGTGTAGCAGAAATATCCTATCCTGCCTCCCAGATGTATCTTGTGATCCTTGTGGAGTCCCAAAGGACGAAGGATTTGCCCTTCTTGTATTATTTTTATTAATCAGTTAATCATTTTGTCTATAAAAAATTGTTTTTGCCTTACCAACTGCCCAAAATATGGAACCAGATTATATTTGTTGATCATCAAAAGGAAAATGAATCCAGTCACTGTCTCAGTATTAGTCTGCAGAGGCGGGTGCAGTAGTAGCAGACTCCTACAGGAAAGGATGTATATCATCACAATAGAAGACTTTTTAAAGGTTTTATTTTCTCACAGGTGCGTCAGATCATGAAGAAATGGGCAGACCTCAAATGCGATGGAAAGCGACGCATCGTAGCCCTCCGAGGCCCCAACGGCAACAACCTGAGGAAGAAGAACCTGGGTCCTGTGGAGAAGATGGTTCATAAGATCCTGATGATGAGTCCCAGAGGAGGTGAGGAGGAGTGAGGAGAGCGAGACATTGTCTGTGAAATCTGGTTGAAAATTAATTTATGGTAGGAGCCTTAATGCAAAGTAGAATGAAGCACGAGAAGGATTCAGGTCAGAGGCCGACGGGGGCGTTTTGTTAATCTTATAGGTCGTCTTCACCCGTTGATAATAAATTGAACTTTTATCAGTTTCCAGAATAAACGCAACTTGAAGTGTTGGCATTCCTCCTTAATGAACAACTTTTCATTTGTTGGTTCTCAGACGGCGACAGTGACCTGGACTTGGCTGAAGACGATGATTTCTCAAAGCTTTACGGTAAAGGCCCACCCAACGCTCCCCCCTACTCCTACCTCAGCTTGACGGAGAGTTCCCACTCTGTACCTGGAGGAGCCTCCTTAGACCTTTCTCCGCTCTCCTCTCCAGAGAAAGAACTTGGTAAGTTGAGCTGGATTCTAAGAAAGGCACAAGTCCGCACCAGTGACAGGGCAGGAAATGTACTTAAAAACTAAAGTGAGATCAGAATTGGTGTTTTTTTTTTTCTTTTTTTTCTGATATGCAACCAGAAAGAAAGGATTTGAAGTGACTTAAAGTGCCACAGCTTCAGCAGCTGTTTTCACTGTTGCCCCGTGATTGGTTGCATTTTTATATGTGAGTTGAGGTTGTTTCTGAGCTTTACAGGCTCACAGTGGGGGAAAAACACTTAAATTGTCAAGAAAAGCAAAGGAAACTTGTCAAGATCAGAATAGAAGCCCACATTTAATAGTTAAGAGGTGCCAGATTGGCAGTACAAAAAAAAGCAAAAAAAAAAACTAAAGTTAAGCATCAAAAACATTAAAGCAAATTGGGGGAAAATAAAGAGATCAAGAGGAGTTGTAAAGAAGAAGATTAGAGTCTCCGATAAGAGACAAAAGTTGCAAAACATCAGAGAAATCCACATTACTTTAAATATCTTGGTTTTAACAACCACTTAATATAAAAGAATAATAAGGTAACGATCCAAACAAGAACCCCCGCTGGGAGAATATAAAAAGAAGAAGTTAAAACAAGACTAAATAGATTGTGACTCTTTGAAGGGATCTCAGTCCAGGCCATAGAGACCAGTCTTCAAAGTTTGTTTACCCACAATTCCAGCATAATTCAAGAACGCGTCCCAGATTTAATGAAACATTGATGGTTTGTCCTTGAGCCAGGGGGCGACAGCCTAAAGGGAAACCGTCACAATGACTCCAAGTTCACTTTAATGAGGAGTAAAAAAAAAACAAACATGTACGAACTTCAGTTTGACTTTTATTCTGCCGTAAGAAAAAAACAATAACTGATTTTCTATATTGTGGAATCTTGCATTTGTAGGATTGTACAAGTTTGACAATATCCCAGACACATGTACTAAGTGTGATAATGTAAAGGAACCCTGTATGATTGGATTTGTGAATGTAGAAAAATAATTACATTTTTGGAAAGAAGTAAAACTTGTGAAGGACAGAATCACCTCCCTCTCGACCCTGAGATTTACATTTTGAGAAAGAAGGAATATACACTTTATCTTGCTCTTTATTGGAAGAAGACAAACAGGCCGAGTATTAAAGAATGGATTAAGGAAATAACATCATGTGGTATTAGAGAAGAAGAACTTAAGTATTGAGTGACACGATACACATAAATATCACTATCTAGAGTGTTAGTTACTTATTTGGGTTTTTGTTGGTGTAATTATAGTGGATTTATGTCGTACATTAGTACTGATAGAAGAAAAAACGTTCACTTTTACACTGTAAGATGTCGTACTGCTGCTAAGATGTGAGGTTGCTGTGTTTTGCAGGCGATCCTTTCCATTCCTCCCCCGACTTTGACCTGGCTGAGGACGGAGGTAAGGGTGGAGTTTTATACAGCAGCAGTCTGACAAGATCATCATTTAAACTTTGTTTGTTGGTGCCAGGACATAATGAGGTTTTGAATTATCCAAGAAAAGATTTATAAGCTTAGAAAGTGTTGATGAATTAAGTGTATGCAGCGTTATAAAGTGACGACTATCTTACACACAGAGAAATGATCCAATAAGATCCACACAGGGAGGAATAAAAAGGAGTTTATGCATCAGAATCAGTGCATCGCTCCAGGAAATGAAAACTGATCTGGAACTTTTATGTGGCTTCTTGTAAAACCTGTAAAAAAGCAAAAACAAGTAGTTATGGATCAAGTTATGTGAATTCTAAAAACAAAAAAACATGCACGGATGCACTATCACAACATCTTAGAAATATGGCTGCACATCTCGATTGTAAACAGGAAACTGAAGCAACATAAATGGAACCTTGAGTTTTTTTTAGCAGCTTGATTTCAATCTCTTAACTGATTCCTGTGATGGAAGCGGCTGACATGTTTTGTCTCTCTGATCCACCAGAACGGACCATGGACTTTGAGGAAAATGACGACTCCTTGTTCTCCTCCTACCCTCCACCTCCTCCCCCGCCCTCCTCCTCCTCCTCCACCACCACCACCACGTCCACCTCCCTGGACCTCCTGCCTGACGACGCCCGGCTGAGGATCAAACCGGTCCACACCTACTCCCGGAGCAGCAGCCAGAACCAGAACCAGAACCACATCCAGAACCACACCTACTCCAGACCTCCACCTGGACCCTCCTCCTCCTCCGTGGCCTCCACCTCCTCCGTTTTCCCTTCAGTGTCTGATACAGACACCACCTCGTCCTCCGCTGCGCCTCCCCTGCTGCAGTCCCCTGCGAGCTCCAACATCTCTGCCTCCTCCTCCTTCGCTGTCCCCCCTGCTCCTGCCACCTCCTCCACATCTGTCGCAGCCAATGACTCTACCTCTCACCCCGCGGCCTCCTCTTCCTCCATCCCACCACCACCGCCTCCACCTGCTGCTGCTTCCTCCGCTGCTATATCCTCCTCCGTAGCGTCTACCGCTCCCCCCTCTTCCCACTCTCGCCAGCCTTCTCCCTCCACCTCCTCGGCCCTCCCACCCAATCCTCCCTCCACCTCAGGCTCGAACCCGTCTGACCCTCTCCCGACTGGCGCCTCCTCCCGCAGGGCCCACGACCACGTGGCCCAGATGGCCTCTCAGGGCCTCCAGCAGCAGCGGGCCAGCAGGATGCTTCTGACCTCGGTGTCTCAGTCTCTGGAGGTGCTGGCCCAGTCGGTCCAGCTGCTGGTGGAGAGCCAGCAGGAGTTCGTGCAGGAGTCTCTGCTGCTGCAGAGGGAGACCGTGGACATCCTGAGGGATTTCTCCAACACCGCGCTGACTATGCTGAGAGACAAAGCCAACAGTGGGCAAGTGGCGCCGCATCATCACCCCGCTTCACACTTCTGAAAAACAGATGAACAAACTGTTAGTTTTTCAAAAGAGACATCGTGGGCATGATGGGGAGTAACCACAAGCCAGGAGCAGCTGGGAGACGATCACAGGATTCCTTCGGATTTAAACAAGTACCTTGTTGGCAAAGTTACGAAAGAGACGGCGATATTTGACTTTACCAGCCACTACGGCTGCTGGACAGAAAAGCTGCTTTCTTTTGCTGAAACTAGGACAAAATGTCTGCCCAAAGGCCCAAACATGCAGTCGTAGGCCATGATATCATAGGCTGTTTATTTATGTGCCTGAATCTTGTTCTTTCTTCTGTATTTACTGTCTGCAGCAGGCTAACGTGTATCTCACACTGTAATTTGCATTTTAAATGGTTGTGTTTTGATTTGCGATCCACTTGACGTCTGTTTTTACTTCTCGAGTGCACCGGGACGCTCGGTTTAACGGGCCTCACTCAGCGAGAGGAAATGATCAAAGAAACTGGAATGTGTCCATAGGAAATAAAAGCCCAACAGAGTGGGAGCACGCCTCCAGGTGTTTCCACAGGTAAAACTTGTGTGAGGTGGTGCATGTCTGTTATGCAACCGCCACTTTTATTAGAATAAAAACATTTTCTAACGTAACTGACAGTCAGCTTCTGTAATTTCCAAATGGTTCGTTTGAGTCATTTTGTTTATTTGTGTGATCTAGTAATCTGCTTCCAAATGCCCTGTTTGGTCTCAGCCTCAGTTTCATGGATTATCAGATGTTTTTCTTTTATTTATTTAGTTTTCTGTCCCAAAATGGTTAAATTTAAATGAGGAGACTGACTGTTGTACACGCTCCAGTTAGACTGAAGGGGTCAGCTGTTAGTCATATCACAATGAATGCGTATAATCTTTAAATTAGGATATAAATAAGCATTTTACTGGTTTTCAGTGCATGCCTTTTATCAGAAAGGGGTTCTGTTGACTATCGGACCTGTTGTTAACCATCATGTTGCTGATATCTAACCACGTTTGGTTCTGCTGGCATTGTGCTGAAGTCTTTTCTTGCTGTTTAGTGCGACTTCTGCTCAATGGAAACAGGCGTGTTCACAGTTCACTTTATTTTACTTTACATTGTGTTGCATGGTTCGATTTTAGCGGGCTAAAATGATCCCACAATGCAAAGTAAAGACTTTTAAACAGGAATAAACAAGTTCAAATGACCATCTAGCTTCGGGGCCCAGTTTTAATTTGTGTGACAGCACGGCTGTAACTACAAACACTTAATATTGCCCAATGTTTTGATTAACGGCAGCTGAGTTACTCTCCAGTCTTCCTCATAAAATCACAAATCCAGATTTGTCTTTGTAATATTTTGTTAGCTGCCTTAAAGTTCCTCTTTGTCTGGATGGCAGGTTTATCTTATTAGAATATAATGAAATGATGTGGAGATGGACTGAGCTGTATCCTGCCGCAGGTAACGTTTAGATTTATTATTAATCAACCAACTACAGTTGCGTTACTTTTGCAGTGCAACCTGGATTCTGGGGATAATTGTTACTAAAAACGGTTCAAAAACCTTCAATATTGTGATTTTATCAACTAGTTTTTCTGAAAAAATTAGTTTAGAACCTGCTGGATACAAAAAGCAGACAGAAATATTTGATGGACCCACGCAGATTAAATACTTTACAACTCAACGTCAAAGATCATATAATAATCCAATGAAGTAATTGTTGCCCAATGTTGCCCCCAACGGCTTCATACACTGGAGAAGTTGAAGAGAACTTCCAGCCTGTAAGCAGTTTGACAGTATCGTCTCACGGTAAATGTCCTCATGTCGTTCACCCCTGAAACAGTATTTCAATCCTCAAATAAAAGATTACATTCCAGTGGAAAACACTGAAATCTTACGGTTTCTTTAGAGCTGAACCTCGTCGTTACAGGTTAAAATGTTTACTGTGTCGACCCAGAAACTGTCTGGATGACGTGCAGTCAGCTTTCCAAATGGCAGTTCTCTCGCTCTCTCTCTCCTTTTTGAATATTTCTGATTCATTTTCTGTAGAAGAAACAGATCTGTTATGCATGGATCGAGGGTTGTTTGGCGTTTAAAAAGAAAATCTTTCAGCCGGACACCCTGGTGGCCAGCGTCACATTTCTGGAACCACGTGGAGGACGTGTACAGGTGTTTCAGGTGTTTGCTGCCTTTGAAACTCTTCTTTGGCCTCCTTTTGTGTGAAGTGCAGCTCATTGTTTCCTCCCTCACAGTTGGCTCTCTGTCTGTCTGTCTGACCACATGACTTGTACCCGTCTGCTGTAACACCAGGCGATGTGATGTTTCCTACAACCAAATCCTGAGAAATAAAGATTTTATCACTAAAACAGGGCAAATCTGTCCGGAGAGTTTTCTGAATTTCAGGGGCAGGGGTGAGTTAAAGTATAAGTCTGGTGATTATTCTTTTATTTTTCTCATTGTCAGCAAATCACACGAGAGGCCGAAAACCAACACTGAGTGTGTCAGTGTGTGTGACAGCCTGATATCTTCTTCCTCTGAGATCCTTTATTGTCCAAAAACTGTGTTCCTTTATTAACATGAACACACTGAGGTTTGTTCTGACTCCTTTAAACAAACAATGAAACTATATATTTGTGAGTTGTTCTTTTTATGTACGTCTTCAGTAAGAACCAACGGGCTCGGGGCTGAGAGGGATTATGGGATTTATTCATTGATAAGAAAAATATAGAATAAACACCAGATTTATCCTTCAAGTCTCAGAATTCACAGGCAGCACACGTCCAGTACAGAGAACCGAGGGACTATTTACTTAATTTTACTTTCCAGTAAAATGAACTAGAATCCCTCCAGTATCATCAACATCTGTACTCGTCACTGATAATAAAGTTTTCAAGCCCAACCGTTAACTGATACCGTCAGATAAACATCAGTCAGCGTCTGTGGGAATAAGAAATGGGGTCTAACTGTAGTCCTGATGGGACGAGCTCAGCACGCCGGCAGCTGCTGGAGGAGCAGCGCCTGAACTTCAACGAAAGGACGGACAGGTCACCTTTTAGCTTGGAAATATGACAAAAAGAACTTTAATACCAGCAGCTTTACTTCGGTGCGTCCAGAAGAAAACGGGGGACTGACGATCAAAACCGCACAAAACTGATTCAGTGATACAAAGGCAGAGAGGAAGCAGCTAATCTGACCAGAACAGCAGATATGTGGTAAAAGTCCGCCCTCAGGATGCTGTCCGCCTCACTCTGGTTTCCTCACTTCCTGTCTTCACCTTGAGCCATCCCAAACTGTTCAGGAGCACCTTGGACTCAGGCTGGTGTCCGCTGCAAAATAATGTTAATTAAAAAAATGTGCTCAAGTAATACCAGAAGCTGGCAGGACGCATTCAACGTCAATCCACTCATAACATCTTCAGAGACATTAATCTACATTTTCTTGCCAACCCGGGCACTCTGTGCTACCTAAGGCTTCCTCGGTTTCATGTAGACAGTTCAAAGGCTTCGGTTGGAGAGGCTCCTGCGGTGCTTTTCATTACATCCCCGCGCTTCCCTAACTCACGTCACCAGGAGACGTGAGGTCCTCGTCTCCTCGAGGGGAACTGAAGGGACTGGAGGTTTCTTTGTTTCCACTGGGAGGAAGCACAAGTTAACGCTCCTTCATACCCTGAAAGCGTCGCCTGCTGAGCCGACCGTCTTGCTGCTCTACAGTCGTGTTCGTTCAGCTGGATCACATTCTGTGTCTGTATTGTCCTCAGTTGTTTTGGAGGTCAGGCTCAACCAGTAAAGAATAAGGCCAGATGTATTTTAGGCCTGCATGCACAGTCTAGATCGTGATTCTCTGTTCCGTTTCTCCATAAAATCATCTGTGTATGAACCACTTTAATAGCGTAGGATCAATTCATATTTACTGTCACTGCTGCTGATGATGATAAGTGAATGACGCAGTTCAATGATTAAATAAACACCTTTGACTCATGACTTTTTGACTTATGGAGAAAAACAGCAACAGGAGTGTCCACAACACCCACTGATCCTCCTGAAGAGGGTTTTCATTCTTCATCATTGAGGAAGACCTGAGTGATTTTAAATGTGGTTTTAACGCCACGTGAGCATATAAAGGTTTCTTCTCTCAAAGTTTGTAGGCCAATCTGTTTCCCATGAGAACCACAGCAACTTGCAGTATCTCTGAGGAAATCTGACCACAGGAAGTCTGTCAAGTTCAGAAGCATCAATTTCTTTTGGTTTGTCTATGTGCAAGTATAAATATTCATTATTAGCTGTCTTTAGAGACAGTGCGCTTCTGCTAATCACAATAATGCCTCCATGTCTCCATGAGAATTAATGAAGCTGTATATATAGATGTACATATAGATGCCTCAAAATAAGGTATTTCATGTCCAGATTAGGGGTTTTACAGTGACCCAAAGCTGAGGTGAACAGGAACTAGTGAGAAGCAGAAATCCCCTGAGGGCGGACTGAGTCCTGATGAAGACCAGATAAAGAGGACCAGCGACGGGCCGCTCGAGACGACACGTGGAGTCATGGATCACAGAGTTCTGATTGTGTCTCTGTCGCTCTGGAGCTCAGGTAGGACTGAAAGATGGACTCTATGTGTTATCAATCGCTGTGTGTTCAGGTTGTTTTACACCTTTTTTGTGTTTTAAAATGTGTCTTAAATTCACCTTTTCTGTGATCTGCCGTGCCGGCTGGGTGTGGTGATGCTGGAGTCTCCCTCTGGACAGGAGGCACACTGACAGTCCCTATATTACTGATGTTACATGAGGGAAATACTGTATTATAACTTCACCGTTGAGTAGCTTTAACAGAATGCACAGTGTGATGGGATCAATAAAAACTATGATTAATATTTATTAAGTCTTGAGGTATAAATACAATACAGATACAGAAATTCATAAATTAACATAATATAACAATACAAGATACAAAAGCATGTAAAGTAGGCTGTTAAATTCACTATAAAATCAATAAATCACATATATTCTATGTATGAATATTAGTTGATGTTCTAGGAATATCAGAGCTTAAAATGATAAATCAACAAATAAATTACCGTTTAATTGAGGCAAAAACTGACTTGACAATATTAGTGAAAATTATAATAAAAAAAATAATACTAAATTGATTTCATGTAGCACATTCATTTTAGTTGCTGATGTGGAATTTATTTTTTTTACCTAAATATTTTAATCTAAAAAAATTAAAAGCATTTTTTTTCAATAGCTTCATCATCTCCAGAAATTATTTAAACACAGGCCACAAACACACGTATTTGTCTTGGATTTTAGAGCATCTTATATTTAAAATTATTATAATTATATATTTTTATGGAAAATGTTGGACTTGTAATGTTCCATGCAATGTGACCAAAATATATTATCACTAAACTGGTGAGGTGTCTGAGCTGAAAGATGTCCCTGCCATGTGTGTCTAATGTTTAGGTACATATGTGTCTAATGTTTAGGTAAGCCTATGTCAAAGGTCTGGCGCCATCCAAGATGGATGTCCCTTGGTTGTTGTTTTCCTAAGTTCCACAGAGATGAGATCAGTTTCAACATGAACTATATGTTCCACCTTCCCTTTCTGTAAAATAGCCCTGTATGGTTATGAGGTTGGCTCTGAGCCTATCTTGTCACCACACGTTAGCTATACCATGAATATGTAGGAATGTTTTAAACAGGCTTTAAAAGGTGGAGTTTGAGTGGAAAACGAGAGAGATTCACATTGGCTTCGGATCTTCTCACAGGCAATCCATGGTGCTTGTTTTGACGCTGTACTTTTTGTAATAAACCTTATTATACAACTAAGTCGGTGTCAGCGGAGATTCCTTCATCATCATCACATCATCGCTACAGAAGATACAACACTGGACAAATATCACATCCCCCAGACTGCACCGCTTCGTCTATTTTTATAAATATTTTAATGGCAGATTGAGGATTCATTTGTAAATAAAGTAAATGTGGCCCCCAGCGGTGAGGAGCCGGCTGCAGGAGCTGGGCCTGTCCCACATCCAGCCTCAGACCTACTTCACATGTCCTTGTTTTTAATTGGACACATTTGGTATCATCACACGTTCACCCGCGGGTTGTTGAACATGGTGGATCCTCCTGCACACACCTGCGCTCGTTGATTCCACCTGCTTGTGTCCACTTCTGCACACAAACATCCTTTTTCTCCTCGGAGGCTTCATGAAAAACCAGCCGAGCTTCTGCTGTAGCAGGCCTTCACTGTTCAACACTTCACTGAAGACAGGAAGCCAACCACGATGAGACTAATGACGCACTACTTTTCCTCTTCCACTTCTATTCAGCCACTAAAAGGCGTGTGAAATGTTTCCATCATCATTTATGTTAGCTGACTTAATTATCAGTAATGTATTCTATGAGCAGATGAGGAGCACAAACAAATTATTTAGCTGCTGTAAATTCTGCTGTGTTTAAAACAGAGATGTTTGGGAGAAGCCAGACTTTATCTTCATGTTTGTTCTGTTATTTTTCTCCTCAGGTCTCTGGGCCGAAGACACACGCAGTTCACCAGGTACAGCAGAAACAACTGAGAGAAAAAGAAAAAAGACTTGTCTTGTTTTGAACATTCAAAAAAAGATATTTAATAAAAGATAAATATGTGTGTGTGTTCAGTGGTGCCTGGTGAAGTCAGGCTGGTTGGGGGGGCCAGCCCCTGTGCTGGTAGGCTGGAGCAGAACCAGCAGGGACACTGGGGACCAGTGGGCGACCCGACCCACGACTGGGACCTGACGTCGGCAGCTGTCGTGTGCAGACAGCTCGACTGCGGCTCCGCTGTTTCGCTCCGAAGGACGCAGACTTCCCTTGATACCATACCTGACTTTTTAGACCCCGACCTGCTGTTCTTTGACCTGGGGTCCGATGAACCTTCCAGCCTGGAGATCACCTGTTCAGGTCAGTGACGGTAAACTTCACTCTGTTTGGGAACATGAGCACAACGCAAACTGCAATAAAGGACTTTAAACATGTCTGGAGCTGAGGGCCCCTCCACAGGATGAGGGAACCCCTTTCTAGTCTGTAGGACAGCCTATATGCCCCCTAGAGGGCACGGTACCATGTTTAATCTACCATAGGGGCCTCGTAGAGGGCACTGCTGTGGCCCCAAAAAGGCTTTTATTCTTTATGAGAAATATGGTAAGTTAAAGTTTTATCTTGTTACAGTGTGCGTTACATTTTAGATTGAACTTTTTTTGTTCAGCATTTTTCAGATTTAATTGAAGAAATAAACCATTTAAATGTCAGCTGTAAAGTCAGAAAGGTAAAATCCACAGTTTCACAAAGAACTGCAGAATGTGTCTGATTCGGTTCAGTGTAATTTGATTTGTGGCGAGTTTCTTCCTCTTCCTCTCCAGACTCTGTCAGGCTGGTTAATGGGACTCGTCTGTGTTCGGGCAGACTGGAGGTGAAGTCTAACCAGTCTACCCAGTCGTGGTCCTCAGTGTGTGACGCTGACTTTGACCAGCAGGATGCAGAGGTGGTCTGCAGGGAGCTCGGCTGTGGGCCTCCTTCAGTCCTCCAGGGGGCGCTCTATGGAGATGGGGAGGCTCCGATGTGGACCAGAGAGTTCCAGTGTGGAGGCCATGAGTCTGCTCTCCTGGACTGTGCCAGCTCCGGTGGAAACCCCCGCTCTTCTGGAACAGCTGTTGGACTCACCTGCTCAGGTAGAAGAAGACACTCCCACCTGCAGAGTTCATTCACACACAGCCAACCACCCGTAGGTGTGACGGTTCACTTCTGTTTGGTTCTGTTTCCACCCAGAGCCCGGGGACATCAGGCTGGTTGAAGGGGCCAGCCAGTGTCGAGGCTTAGTGCAGATTAAACAAGGAGACGAATGGAAACTGGTGAATCACTGGAACTGGAACCTGAGGTTAACAGACGCTGTGTGCCGACAGCTTGACTGTGGCTCTGCTGTTTCCACCAGAAAAACAAAGCCGTCCTCACGTGGAACCATCCTGAGAGGGAAATCTGACTGTGATGCGTCTTCACTGGTGAAATGTTTTACAAAACGTGTGCAGTCCTCTGCCATCTTAGAGATAATCTGCTCAGGTAACACCATGATATTTACTAGTAATCTTCACTGTGTCTTGATCTGTCACACGTCTGGCAGTTGTTTAAATCGACTGAAAAAGTTATCCAGCACAACAGAAACGTAAAGGAGAGAGAAGTTTGTTACCGGAGTAACTCTTGCAAAACTAACTGATCTACTGGAAGAGAAATATCCTACTAGAAATAGAGTTGTAAAGTGTCTTCCTTATTGGCCCGAATGATTCTCAGTTGTGTCCCCAAAGCAGCAAAACCAACAGCAGCATGTCGTGTTGTTCCCTGCTGTGTGTGATGCAGGCTGCTGCAGGTTGTGGGGGATTATAGTGTTTCTCTGTTTCTCTCTCTGTCCAGACACTGTCAGGCTGGTGAACGGGACTAACCTGTGCTCAGGCAGACTGGAGGTCAGGTCTGACCGGTCCTGGTCCTCAGTGTGCGAAGACGACCTCGACCTGCAGGACGCGGAGGTGGTCTGCAGGGAGCTCGGCTGCGGGCCTCCCACGGCCTTCGGGGGGGGGATCTATGGAGGAGCGGAGGCTCCAGGGCGGATGAGGGAGTTCCAGTGTGGCGGCCATGAGTCCACTCTCCTGGACTGCAGGAGCTCGGCCTCGGCCAGAAGCACCTGCTCGCCCGGCAGAGCTGTCGGACTCACCTGCTCAGGTAGAGCCGCAGCTTTGATTCGAGGTAACTCTTTTATTCCAAGTGGCTTTCCCTAATCGTTCCCCTGTCTTTGTTCAGACCCTGATGATGTCAGGTTGGTGGGAGGAGCTGACCGTTGCAGCGGTAGACTGGAGCTGAGACACCAAGGAGACTGGAAAGCGATGGATAACATCGACTTCGTCTGGGACCGGGAGGTGATAGATGAAATGTGTCAAAGGCTGGACTGTGGCTCCTCTGCTTCAACAGGAAAGAAAATTGGTTCCTCGGAACAATCTGCGTGGTGGTTCAACTCCTCCTGCGTCCAGTCTCAAGCTACGTTGAAGGAATGCGTGATAACAAAGGATTCTCCCAGCGCTTCCAGCCTGGAAATCAACTGCTCAGGTAACACGTTAATGACCCGTATGTTAAAGGTAATGTTACTGTTGTCAGTAATGGATTGCATTAGACTGAGCTGTAACGTGAATGCAGGACAAACACAGTAGAACTTGGTGCTTGTAGCGGCCCTGATACTGGCCACCAGCAGGAGGCGGTCCTGGTCTCTCCCTTGTTTTTATATAACCGGAGAGAGAGATAAAGAGAGCTTTGTCTGCACTCTCAGCAGGAAGACAGGTGCGTTGGGCTCAGCCAGGGTTGCACCTCGTCATGTTTTTGATTTTTCGTGGTCAGAATCTCAAGCTGCAGCCGTGGTGTGGACAGTTTCCAGTGCGTCGGCCTCATAATGTGGTTCTGCTGGCTTCATCAGACCTCCAGCGTTCACTGGGGTGTTCTGCCACCAAGTCTGAGGCCGTGGTACTTCAGGTTGGGACTGAGTCACTGACCTCGAGCCAAATTAAAATTCTCACTTTCTATACTGTCTCTGCAGCACGCCACTGTCATGTGTCCATATCCCTGCTCTCCCCTCGTCCCTCTGGCGTCTGCCCTCAGATCAGCTCATAGTACGCAAGACCCTCCCTCTTAAAAATGACAAATGACCGTGGCAACCAAAAGTATGAGGTGGCTGGATATATAGAATTTAAAATATCTCTGTCTCACTCTCTCCAGACTCTGTCAGGCTGGTTAACGGGACTCGTCTGTGTTCGGGCAGACTGGAGGTGAAGTCTGACCAGTCTAACCAGTCTAACCAGTCGTGGTCCTCAGTGTGTGAAGCTGACTTTGACCTGCAGGATGCAGAGGTGGTCTGCAGGGAGCTCGGCTGTGGGCCTCCCTCAGTCCTCCAGGGGGCGCTCTATGGTGAAGCTCAGGCTCCGATGTGGAGCAGAGAGTTCCAGTGTGGAGGCCATGAGTCTGCTCTCCTGGACTGTAGAAGCTCAGGCTCAGATAGAAACACCTGCTCACCTGGCAAAGCTGTTGGACTCACCTGCTCAGGTAGAAGAGGAGCTGCAGCACTTATTTGGCTCGCCAGCTTACTTCCTCTAATCACTTTCCTGTCTGTGCTCAGATCCAGACCTCGTCAGGTTGGTGGGGGAGGCCAGCCGCTGCGCTGGCACACTGCAGATGAAGAACGGGGGAGAGTGGAGGCCGGTGGCCGACTGGGACTCTAATGAATGGGGCCTGACGTCTGCAGCTGCGGTGTGCAGACAGATGCATTGTGGTTCTGCTGTTTCCACGGAGATGACAGAGGACGCTTCAGATAGACCCGTGTGGTGGATCAAGTCTTCCTGTATCCACTCAGCATCTGCACTGTTGGACTGTGTAATAATGACCGACGTCATTGAAACATACACCGGACTTGAAGTGATCTGCTCAGGTAACATTACATTCACAGTGTGTTGCTCTGTGTGTGGGCTCTATTTTTGTGACGTGATACAACCAGCACCACTTCATTCACCTGAGGCAGCACCAGGAGACTTGTTGGTTGAAGTTTTGTCGGCAAAATTGATGGCAATAATGGAATAATGCTTAAAATGTAAATTAACTATTTTAACTGAACACTCTCTCATTAGAAGCATTTAAATCTGCATTAGAAATGAACATTTGATGTGATTAAAGCAGAAACACCAGTGAAGCATTTATATATACATTAATATTGGTAATTCTTACAGTATCTGTATGCTACAGCTGTGCAGTAATGTATGAAAAGCTCCTCCTGCAGACAGCTGAAGGATATTATGAAAGGGCCGTGTTGATAATATGTTGAATATGGATTCAGAGCTATGGGACTGATAGGGCCCTTCATCTCTCCGTGTTCACGTCTGCTGGTTTAGCCAATCAGATAATCTCAACTTTTTGTTAACAGATTTGCTCGCTCACCCGACCATCTCCTCCTCTCCCTCCGCTGACGGGGTCTCCGAGGCCGAGCAGCAGGGGCTTCAGGTGCTCATTGGCTCCGACTTTGCCATCACGTGCTCGATCGAACCACAGTACCCGGGAGGTTCCTTCCAGCTCGTCTTCACCTCCTCCTATGCGGCGCAGAACTACACCCAGCCGGCCACCAATCACTCTGCCCGCTTCCTGTTCTCTGCTGCAGACCGCACCCACCAGGGGGAGTACCGCTGCGTTTATCGCGTCTACGTTTTCTCCCACAACTTCACCTCCGAGAGCCGGCCACGCCAGCTCACCGTCGCAGGTAACCTCACAGAGAAGTCTGTAGTTTGATCACTCTCAGCTGACATGATGTGCTGTCACATGTGCCTTGAATCTGTTTCAGCGTCTCTCACAGAGCTGGTCATCAGACTTGTGGTCCTCCTGCTGGGTGTGACGCTGCTCATCACTGCCCTCTGCTCCCACTCCAAGGTACTGCACACGGCTCCACTCAGTGGAGGGCTGGGTTCAATGTTTAGTTAGAGGAGACCAATTGTTTTACTGTTACGTGTTTCCAGGCCAGCAGAAGCCAGACGCCGGGACGAGAGGACGAACACTGAGATGAGTGATGTGTTCCCGTGCTGAAGGCTGGCCGGTGAAGAGACCGGAGCCCCGAGGGGAGAGAGGCTTCTCCAGCAGTGAAAGATTTTAGACAGCTTTTGAGAGCAGTTATTAAAACCATGTTAGGAAGTGGTTTTAGAAGCACTTTATTTTTATTTTTTCATCTTCAAAGTCAACAATATAAGCCTGCTTTGGAAAGACTTTCTCACAAAAAAAGAAATAACCAACCTATAATGTAAATAATGTGATCAATAGTGGAAAAAGAGAAAGACCTTAAACACACCACGCAGCCTCACCTCTCCATTTATTGTCACTTTTTCTTTCTTTTTATTACTGATGCTGTTTTTTGTGCGCCTAAAAAATACTAAAGTCATTGCTTTGTTTTATTGATTGATTGATTAGTACGCCTTGTTAAAATTTACTTTTGATATTTATATTAACTTTTTACTCTCAGCTACAATACATCCTTTACTCAAGGAACATCGTAACGGGCGACTCATTGTGCAGTATGAACTTTGAAACCTTTTTATACCTTTGCTGTTAAACAGTGCATTGAATAAAGTTTGGTGTAACTAAAACCATGAAGTCTGTCTTCATATTCTTTATTTATTTCATCCTCCTGCTGAATGCTGCCAGATGAGAAAGATTCTTACTGAACTCAGCAGCTGAGAAATGTTTACTTAACAGCACCATCTGCTGGTCGCAGACATCAGGTGTGAATATACTGCAGGATAATAACTATACAGCCATTACTGTACGAGTTAACATGCACAACAGAAACAAAGCCAAGAGAATGAATGCCAATTGAGAATGTTGGTAGTGATCAATATTGTTGGGTGACAACAGCACAGTGGTAAGTATCATATTATTCTACTGTTCTTATGATAAATTAGGGTAATTTCAGCCTCCCTCTATATATTTTGCTGGATTTTATTTGAGAATTTATGGTAGCGATCAGACACTCATTCTTTGAATTTAGGAGTCACAAGTGCCAGGACATGAACTGTGATTAGCACCATAACTGAGCCAAACGTTATGTAACACAATGTCTGGGACCCCTGCAGAACTGGGATTTTTAGTTGAGTACTTGTGTATTTAGAGAAGGTGTTTTGTGACGTTAGGGCATTTTCTGCCATGTGTCTGTAGGTCACCAGAGGGCAGACGCCTGGACGAGAGGACAGCACTGAGCTGGATTACCTTGGTGATGCTGGTGAAGGCCTGTGTGAGGAGGCCGGACCCCGGGAACACAGCTCCAAGGTGCACAGCAGGCAAATCACATCAGCATCCTCTGAATTCAGTGTTTAATCCTGTTCTCGTTGAAAGTCCATCCCCTTTCCTGTCAGTAGTGGGAAACGTGTCCAACAGATTTTCCTGGAGAAGACGCAGTAAAATGTGTTTTTAACCAAACAACAACAACAACAAAAAAAAAACAACAACTTTTAAACCATTGCACAAAAAATTCCTGCACTGATGTTTCACATTAAAAGCCTTCCAGTGGCTCACAGGACATACACCCGTACCCCTGTCCGAAAAGTAATGTCAGTGAAACAGCAATGGTAACTGGGAATATGGATGTGCAGTACAGATTTAAAAGCCAATATTGTAACTGATTATAAAGATGATACAGTGATGTGTGTTCAGTTGTGTTATAGAATCTGTTGTTGTTTTAAGTTACAATTAAACTGTTGTAGTTGGTCACAAACTTTTGCTTTAAAATGAATTGTCAGACATTATTTTAAGAATCATCAAGAAAGCTTGCATTGACTTGAATGTGTGTGTGTGATTTTGCTGTTATCACCGAGCGTCTTTCAGCTGCAGCAGCTTCACTGCGCCTGCCTTTATTTAGTGGGTGGTAAACACTGGTTAGCAGTGTTTCTGGATTTCAGCTCGGTTGATCTTTTTCCCCTCTGGCACCTCTTAGTCACTGGCAAAACCCTGCACTTTGCTGACAAGAAAAACATATATTTCTGACAAGACAAGCAGTAAACAAGTATAAAAGCAAACTGTCAAGGCGACAATCAAACAATCAACCTTCAGACTCCGACAAACACATGAACGCTGTCACAACAGGACCTCATTTGATGTTTTTTAAAGCAGCCATAATTGATGTCTTGGGCACTTCGGGGCAGTGGAACAAGCTGTAAACAAACCTGACATATTATCACCTTATAAAGATTTTATGGTGAAAGTGTTTGCAAACAATTGCCTATTTAGACATCAAGCAGATACAAAGCAACACTATCATTCATTTGGATTTGTGATTTTTGGCCGTATAAGTCCAATATTCACTCTGCTTTTAGCTCCGGTCTCACCTTTATCTCACACATAATCCTAAACATCACACCACAAAGTGTTTTCTATGCAAAGAAGCCTTCTTGTCACTTCACTGTTTGCTAAATAAAGATCCTCATGGAAGCACAACCTCGTATGTCGAGAGTTGATAGCAGGTGAAGCGCCAGTTAAACTATTTAAAGTCTAATTGAATGGCAGTATTGTTTCCCAGGCACAAAACATTGAAAATTCTTTGTACGACATCAGAAATGCGTGTCTCAAAGTGGGAGAGGAGCCTTTCTGATTCTTGACAGGCTGCCATTTTGGAGATGTTTTGTGAAGGGTGACGATGATATGCAGCGCTGCCTGTCATCATTAAAAGTTCTCTGCTGGGTAATGGAAGCAGCAATTCAGGCAATCTGAAAACACTTATCACTGTCTAACCATGACAAGGCGATTCAGCGTCTGTATCTAAAACTGACAATCAAACAATCAGTTGTTTGTTTAAAGCACGACACGGAGGCTGTGAAACACGGCACAATGACTGCCACAAGTACAAATGGAGTTTTGGATCTGTAAAAAAAATGATCTTTCCACACTTTCCATCCAAGAGTGAGATGACAAGATCAACACTCTCATGTCTGTAGCTTAATCACTGCATAAATAAAAAGTTTCCGTTCTATGTATGCATATTTGTGTTTATTATTCTTTTGTGGTCACTGATAATTGTCAAATTTGGGCGTGTAAGAAGCGTACTGGTCCTGACTGTGCCACGCCTCACACCTTTGTTTCTACTTTGTACTTTCTGTGGAGAAGCTTGGTTTAGCCTAGGTCATTTAATTAGGAAGCAATGGACGAAGCTGGAGCAGCAATTAGTGAGCTGAAGAACTTTAAAATAAGTCTGAAGTGTTGATCGAGGCCTACAAACTGCACATTTTATTGGAAAAGTTACACGGAGAAGCAGCCCCTCAGTGACTTTTAGAGATACCACAAAGTAACTACATCTCTGCAATGTTCTGAGGACAGTTAGTTAGTAAAATAAATAGAAGTTAAATAATCAAGGAATAGACTTGATCTTTTAGGATACATTTTTTTTTTTAAATTTGGACATATTCAAATCAAGAATTTGGAACATGATCCTATTTTGATGTTGATGATTATGATCTGCAAATGGACATTAAAGATAAAATCTTAATCAATTAAAAGATAAGGCTTTACACTTTTTGTTCATTTGTTCATCAAACAATAAAAAATGTGTAAAAAAAGACAAAACAAAACATAATATCCTGTGGAGTGAAAGAATCAGTGAGTAGTATCTTTCCCTCGGTAGATTTTGGCCTGTTCCACCACTGGATGCTTTTGCTACTAGTCAGCAGACTGTAAATAAAAGAAGAAGAAGAAACAGTTCTGTTTGAATAACAACACATCCACGTTTTCCAAGAAAAATACCTTTTTATTTCATTATAAATCCACATAATTGTATCTATGAAAGCATAAAATCCCCATTTCGCATGTCGTTGTGTTTTTTCTCCTTATTGTGGTCGTTTGTTTCGTTATATTCAAAGTAAATCATGGGTATCAAACCATCGAAGACTGTAAGGTGTATGTCACATACAAACACAGACACTGTCAAACGGCAAAAGGGGAGCAAGGGGGAGGGAGGGAGGGAGGGGACGGGACAGCGCAAGTTCTGCTGGCCATCTTTTAAAACCGCTTAATACATGTAACGATCTCGAGTGCCAGCGTTTAGTAATAGGAACACTTACGGTCAAGTTCACCATTGTTTCGCACAGGTACGGGTGCTTCCCAGTGTCAAACAGAACATCAGAATTCACCACTTTCACCATCAAATGTAGAGCCGGACGTCTGTGCTTCGAGTTTGGCTTGGAATAAATCCTCGCTGGTGTTCCTCAAGGCTCCTTTCTCGGGACACCAAGGTTTTTTTTTTTTTTTTAAACTCCGACAAAGAGAGAACCAATCCACCATGGACGCAAACACACTGATTATTTCAACGTTATCTAAGTCATTCGGAGCCAGAAGAGTTAGATCGGTAATACTGGAGAGTATACTATTCAGTTGTTCATGAAAATGAGATAGAGAGAGAGAGAGAGAGAGAGAGAGAGAGAGAGAGAGAGCGAGAGAGAGAAAGTGAGAGAGAAAGAGAGAGAGAGAGAGAGAGCGAGAGAGAGAAAGTGAGAGAGAAAGAGAGAGAGAGAGAGAGTGGGGAAGGACGGGAAGAGAGATGAGATGAAAACATACGATTAAAGTGCCAGAGAAGTTCACCGTTTAGTTTGACAGTTTGTTATTATTGATGCTTTGAGACAAGACGTTGACAATGTGCTCTTACGTTCAACCCAAGGCCCAGTATGTGTTTTCTCTTTGACTGCTAAGAGATAAGAGAGAGGTGTGCTTTTGGAAGTCTGCATATTCCCCCGATATTGTAATAATGCTGTCATAATACTGTAGTAATCCTTTGGCATATGACTGTGTGCTGGGGGGAAGAGAAGAGCGGCGCCACCGACCATCGACAGACCACCATCGAGAACATCCTGGGAAAATGGCATAAAATGGGTTTTCCCAAATCCACAGTAATCCGTTCAGTATATTCCCGGAGCAGCATTTAGTGTCCGCATGGATTCCAACTGTCAAATGCAGAGGCTGAATCCACCCGACACCCTTTAAAGCCCCCGTCAGATCACCGGAAGCTTCCCTCAGAAAAGAAGAAGAGATTCCACACCATGTTCAGTCTGATTCTTCTGATCCGAAGTTTCAAGCCCCAGTTAAGCACCAAACATGAGCAGGGTTCAGAGCCCAGAGGATGACCTGTATCCAACATGTCCGACCCCGGCGGTGTGGAGACTTTTTGCATGTCAACAGGCGGTTTGTCCTCCTCTGGCTGCACACGGGACGTTCACATCGCCTCCCGTCTGGTTCCGGTATGAGGTGGAGTCGGAGGGCAGGGCGAGTCTCTGGGTCCAATACCTGATCATCGGGGGATCAGTAGAAGGATGTGACCATGCAACCCACTGGGGCATCTGAAGGAGACCACAGAGAGAGACAGACACAGATTGACTGAGCGACTGAGTGACTGCTGTAATTAAAGGTGCATGAAGTCTGCTGTTTGTGTTGTTTGTGAACTAATATATTGGAAGAAGTATTCTGATACTTTGCTTAAGATTAACCCCAATTTAGAAATGCTCCAATACAAAAAAAAAGCTCTGCATTCAAAATCTCACTTAAGTGAAGTTATGGAAGCAAAATATACTCAAAATTACGCAAAGTACTTGTAATGCACGGAAATGTCTCATCGTCATTGATGCATGAACACGTCAGCAGCATTTCAATGAAGCAGCTGTTTGAACTATTTTACATACTGTGCATCATATTTTATAAAGTGACCACATGGTTGGTATGTGAAATCTTAATCTAAATGCAGCTGGTAACAATAGCTACAGTCAAGTAAAGTGAGTGCAGTAAAAAGTTTGATATTTGTGCCTGAAATGTGGTAGAAGTATAAAGTAACAGTTAATGTTCTGAGTCACATTTCTCCACTGTTTTCTGCTGTTGCTTTGTGTATCAACCAAACACACGATGGCCTCTTAACGAAAATTCATTCTGAAACTAAAGATGAAAGGACAAAAGGGAAGAATTGAGATACAGAGGAGAAAAGAACAGAAGAAAGGAAGCAAAGGAAGAGTAAAACAAGATAAAAGATGAAACGACAGAGGGGAGAGAAAAAGGAGGTGGAGGAGAGAAAATATGAGACAGAGGAGTGGAAAAAGCAAGAGGATAAAAAGGAGGATGTAAGGTGAGGTGGGAAAAGAAGAAAGAGGAGACAGGAGATGAAAGGAGAGGCTTGGAAGAAAGGAAAGAAGAGAAAGGAAGGAGACAATAGGAAAAGAGGATGAGGAGGAGGAGGAGGAGGAGGAGAGGCTCCCTCAGCTGCAGAACAAGAGAGGAGAAAGAAAGGAAGAGGGAGAAAAAAGCAAAACAAAGAAGCAACGACTGGAACGAGGGGAGTCAAAATTGTTAAGATTAGAAGAGAGTGATGAAGAAGAGAGGGAGAGGAAGATGAGAACAAGGAGGAGGAGGAGGAGAGGAGGAGAATGCTTACATAATGGAAGAGAAAGCTTACATAATGGAGCGACACCAATCTGCATACTGTGGGGGATCAGGCCATTATATAATGGCCCAATAAAGAGGAATAATGTTGTTTACTAAGGCAAGGCGATATTTACTGAGCACTTAGAGGCAGACAGACTCCAGGCCGGCTAATGGCCGCCGACTGCTGCCGCTCCCTCTCTCCATCTCTTCCTCATTCACTCTCTCCTCCTCCTTTTATTTATCCTCCTCTCCGTCTCTCCCTGTTAAAGTATGTTTGGCATGTTTCCATCCCTCTCTGCTTCTCTGGTGAAACAATGAGTGTCACCCTCTCACCTGTGTGTGTGTGTGTGTGTGTGTTTGATCTCTCACCCCTCCCGCCTCTTCTCCCTCCAGCGCCGTGAAGCTGCATGTAAGTAAATCTGAAAAACACACATAACCGACAGAAGTGTTAACAAGAGGAGGATGGAGTTAGAGCTCAGAGAGACAGACTGTGTCTTAGTGATTTTTAGAGATTTTAGTAAGTAAATCAAACTGAAAGTGACACGCGCCCCATCCCGGTGTGAATCACGACCCCGGACGGATGGAAAACTTAATATTTGCAGACATCTCCTCACATGGATTGTCAATAATTGTTGTTGGTTGTAAATTTTCTGTTGATGGAGTAATCGTTTAAGCAGTAAGATAGATAACTGTGATATGTAATAACTCGGTTCACTCATGAAGACCACGAGACGTGGGCGTAACTCAAGTGGGCCTTAAGTTAAGATTTTTTTGTGAAAATCTCAAATTGATTGATTGGCTGCGCTGAGAAAATGGCAAAAATTGCAGATCTCAAGTCTGGAAAGTCCAAAGTGGCATTTTTAAATGTCTCGTTTTGATCGACCAGCAGTCCATAACCCAAACACGTTTGATTTCCAATGATATATATACACATATACATATATATATATACATATATATATATATATATATGTATAATATATAAAGATATAAAGTCTTCACAAATAAATAAGTAACTGACAAATACACTGTAACGAAAAGATGAATAAAGCATAAATCAGTGATAAGACTCATTTTCTAGATAGCCAGTCTTCTCTCACTGAGCTGTAAATCTGGCCTCAGCTTTCTATTTGCAGACGTCTCCTCTTCATGTCCAGTCTCCTCCCAATCCTTCTCTCCGTCCCTCCTCCACCTCCCCCTCATCCCTGAGTTTTCATTTTCTCTCCATCTCTCTTTATCCCTCCATCTTTTCTTGTCAATAACTGTGTCTCGGGGCTCAGTGACTCATCCGTACTTCTCTCTCTGTTTGGTTGGCTGTTTCTCTGTTTCTCTATTTCTCTGTCTCACTAACTAAACAGTGTCAC